>APFE030082390.1:0-37159 GCA_000404065.3 Pinus taeda | reverse complement strand
TCCACTAAACAATTGTCGTCTCTTCTACCGACAGCAAGTGCCACGGCCATTGATCTCATAAACAGTTTGTTGTCGTGGGATCGGAAGAGAAGGCCCATACCTAAGGAAGCACTGCAGCATCCATTTTTCTATGCCTCCTCCGGTCTATTCCAACCTATTCCTCTCTTGACAAATCGCGAGAATCCTATTGGTCATACAGTTCTGTCATCTGATTTACAAGGGAGAAGCTGCAATTCTTATTCTTATTTTGTTGAACAGGTTACGTTTACAGAAGAAGGTACATTGCAGATTAATCCAATTGTTGCAGCAGGAGTGGAGCAACAGATACCATTTGAATATGCCAATCACGACGGTGGCAAGAACAGAGCAATTCCAACCTATTCCTCCTCCTCCCGTTACGACATGAAATTCCAACCTATTCCTCTCTTGCCAAATCACGAGAATCCTATTGGTCTGTCATCTGATTTAAAGGGGAGAAGCTGCGGCAATTCTTTTTCTTATTTTGTTGAACAGGTTGGATTTACAGGAGAAGGTACATTGCAGAATAATCCATTAAGGGCCGGAGGCGGAGTGGAGCAACCGATAGCATTTGAATATGCCAATCACCACGACGGGGGCAACAACAGACCAACAATGGACATGTTTAGGTCGAGTTATTCAATTTGGCAAAAGAATAGTTACCTGGGTTCATATCAAATTCCCGCCTCTTCTTCACTTCAAAATCTGCCATCCCGCCCATTTCCGGGAATGGGCCCCAAGCTCATGCTTAATCGAACCCCCTCCCGATAATGGTAATAACGAAGATGCGAACAACCCCCGATCAGTGGGCCAATCGAGGTTGAATTCTGAACATTCAATTGGGCAACAGCGTAATTATGTGGGGTCATATGAAATTCCTGCATCTGTGTCAATAGAAAATCTGCCAGCATACCAGTTTCCAGAAAGTCTGCCAGCATACCCGTTTCCAGGTATGGGCCCGAAGCTGTTTAATCGACGAAGAATGCCAGTTGATGATGATGATGAGATAACCTAATCATCAGTTAGGGTTTGGTGATTAGAGGATGGTAGTAATACATCGACTGTTCAAATCTGTCAAACATGTCGAATCAACCCTCGAATCTGCCCGGAAACCTTCCGTTAAGAAAGATGAACTCTCAAATTGTGTGAGTTCCCATTGTCATTGTACTTTCGGGCATCCCATCCTGTCCGCAAACAGGCCATAAATGAATCTGCGGGTCCTTGTAGTTCCTTAAAATGTAAACATTGCATTGTTTTTCAGATGTTGATTTCACAGTTTAATATAAACTGACGATAATTTATTTAAATAATTAAATATATACAAAATGATGATTGTTTGTTGAGCACTATGTATTCAGCCTTGTTAGTTTCACTAGTGTGAATATCTAGTGGGTGGGATGGGCTGCGGACGGGTGATTCTGATAATTAACGTAAACCCTTCTTCTGAATGCAGATTCAACATTCATCTCCTTGAATCATCTCATAATTTATAATCTATAGCTGCGCAGTAACGATGTTAATCAAACTCAAGAATCTATGGAGACACATGGATAAAATTGAAAGGTTCACTAATGTCATATTTAATAATAATAACATCATATTAACACTAGCAAATTAAAATTAGTAATGATAAAAAATATTGGAACATATTTACCATAATAAATTAAAAATAATAATGATGAAAAAATAAATAATAACTATGAAAAAATATTGGAAACAAAATTATTCAGTGTATTTTTTAATAATAACATTATATTTACAATAATAAATTAAAAAGGGTAATGATAAATATTACAATATCTTTACTATAATAAATTAAAAGTAATAATGATGAAAAAATATTGAAAATAAAATTACTCAATATATATTTTAATTTTACATCAAATTTATTAAGAGATAAAATAATTGAAAGCTAAAAACAATAAATTTAAACAGCATAACTTCTACATTGAGAAGAATAAAGTAATTTAAATCAAGATTTTCCTTACATTTTTACTTTTTAATGTGAGAGAGACGTGAAATGTATTTCATTCTTAATATGGAGTTTGATATGCAATATTTAAAAAATAATAACAACAATTTTTTATTTTTTTTAAATGGGTTATAAATCAAATATTTATCTATTTATATGCATTAGCTCCTCTACCTATTCTCTTCTCCTTGCTATATTCTATTTGTTACAGTTATAAGTACTTCTTCCCATATTTATCTGTGTAACTCTAGCATCAGGAGGCCAAGAAAAATTACTTTTAAGGGCATCTATCAATACATTGAATATTTAGAAAGCTAAAGAGAAGAAAGAGAAACACAACATAAATAAGAATTATATACAATGCTTATGGAACATAAAAGTTAATTATCTACAATGTTTAACAATAGATACCATTTGAAAGGTAGAATGATAACATTCATGACTAAAATTTAAGGAATGAATGATATGATACAAGAAAAAACACAAAAAATAATCAATGTATGAAGAAAACTACACCTCAGTTCATCCTCATGACATAATCCCCCACTTTAAACGGTTGTCGTCCTCAAAAACACCATCGTACATTGTTGCAAAGTGTTGCTAGCTCCAACATCTCCAAAATGCACATGTTGCCTACCGTTTCTATGTCTTTGCATAAAACATCAAGGCTCACGTCTCCATGGAAAGGAAGTCTCTTCAATATATGATCATCAATCCACATTTGTCACAATCTCCACATGTTGCCCCATTGTGGAAGGTTGGTCCCTCCAACTCAACTACATGCCATTGCTGCAACATATATCATGTCTGACCTCATCATTTATCGTAATCGACTCTCTCCCCACTTCAACTTTCTTCCCAAAAGATGTCTTTTCTTTCCTGGTAAGGAAGCTATGAGTGGCCCCTGTGTCCACCAATGTAGCAAACTTCTTGCCATGTATGGTTTCCTACACAAAACTCAGCCTAAAGTCATTTCCATCCTCTCTAGGCTTGATCTTACATCTTATCTCTGCAACCTTCTTCAATAACTTCACCTCAGAAGAGTCTTTTGAATTACATTTCGACCTAAATTCCTTCCTGAGGTACCTCAACTCCCTATTTGGTTCATCTAATCAATTCAATCTTGGCTTACCTTGAGCTTCATCAAGTTTCTCCTCCATCGCTTTCTCCTTAAGTGCACCTACTTGGCACACATTGAATTCTCCCATTCGAAGTGACCCAATCTTTCAAACATATTCCTTCATGTCTTGGTGATTGTCCCCAAGTCTGTCAATGTAATTGAGGTCATCCTGTTCTATAACAATGGGCTTTCTAGCAAGAAAGTCCCTCTCAATGTCGTCCTCAAGTCCCTTGGCATTTGCTTGCAACATGGTGCTTTTCTCCCTTAGTCGAACTCGTTCATCCATGAGTTCTTGGAATCTTCGATCACCATGTCGTATCTTCTCATCAAGTTCATCGAGTTCAATAGTCCTTCCATGAAGATTACTCAAGTCCTTCCCCATGTCCACTATCTTGTCCCCTATGTATATCAAGAGTTCCCACTCTTTCTCAAGAGCTTCATAAGATTTATGCATCTCATCTTTCCAAAAAAGTGTCATGTCTTCAATTTTTTGAAATGATCTTTCAACCATCTTCATCTGTTAGGCAAGTATCCAATACCTTCTTTACCCTAAACGGTCATCAAGCTTTAAACCCCAATACTAACTGCTAGCAACAGATATCAACTATCACGAAGTATCCACTTCAATGTTCAATGCTTCTTGATACCAACTCTCATGAAGTGCAGTTGTATCACTTCCTTTTGCAAATCTCGATTCATCTGAATCAAGATCTGATACCACCTGTTAGGCCCCTATCTCGGGGGTGATCTTCCAACCACACATAGGCAGTTGCAGCACCACTACCCACTTTCATTTCACCAATACTTATGAGTACAGGATACACCTAACATTCAACACTTAGTTATTTTTCTTAAATTTTACTAAGCATTCATCATTTTACACAACGAAATTAATATTCATCATTATCATCATATAAATATGCATAGAGGAAATACTTTCTTTTATTGGGAGGGCCAACTCCCACATTAGAGTCTTCCCAATAATGATAATTCAGTATTTTACCAATACAATTACAAGTTCAACCTTTGCTTAGAAACCCCAATTTTCACCTTGACAAAGCTTTCCAATTTTCAACAAATCGGCCTACTCGTGTTGGGTCAGTCACCTCACTAGGTCGGGTCTCCCTTCCATTCAGCAGCACCCACTTTCATCATTGAGGACTTCCCTTGTTCGTTGGGTTGTGCTACTTGTCACTAGGTAGAGGTGCCCAACTCCTCGGGTTGGGTAGCCCTCCACAGCTTATCACAGCTGCCCCTCATGCAAAGGTTCCCACCCCACCACATTAGGTCACCCTCCGTAGCTTGTCGCAACTCGATGCCCTCCATAGCTCATTGCACCTGCGCTCTCCGTAGCTCATTTGCACTGCAAACCTTCTGCACTCGTCCGCGAACAAGAGGGCCCACCACATCAAGTCACCTTTCACAACTCATTCGTTGGGGAAGAGTGCCCACCGTTCAGCTGGCCCAACCACAAAATTGTCCGCCCACCGTACAGACCTACCCAAAACAGTTCGCCCGAACTCTTGTGGCTTGTCTCCTTCCTGTATTTGCAAGGTACCAGAGCTGTTAGTCTTCTTGCACCTTTCTTGTCCTTCTATTGCTTGTCCTTTGCTTGCCCAAGTGTTGTTCCACACTTGTTCACTTGAACTTTGATGATCCTTCCTCCACTAAGTCACCACTCATATATATATGTGTCCTCCATGGTTAAGTTGGGTCGGTCAACCACACAAATCCGCCCATGAAAATGCCAAGTAATGCATCGGCCCACCAACTCATTTTTTCCACACATTGGCCCACCAAGTCATCCACATCACACGTCAGCCCGCCAACTCGTCACGTGCGCACATACTTATTCACTTTTCCCAATCTCAGTTTTCCCAATCTCGATTTTCCCAATCTCGATTTTCCTAATCTCAATTTTCCCAATCAATTCCACGAGGAGTATAATAAGAACCATATTTCTTCAATTATTAATTGAGATTAATTGTAAAATAATGTGACGAGTCTCATCATTTCTTCCTTTTAGGGATTATTTTGAAATTATATTAATAAATATAACTCCCTTTTTGTTGTGGACGCCACAACTTTACATGGAGGGATGAGTCCGTGTGGCCACTTGGATGGTGTTCATCATGTCTCCTCAATGAGAGGAAAAGTTAAGGAGAGTTTGAGAGGTTAATAAATCAGTTAGAATCTATGAATCCTTTGTTACTCCATCCAAGAAGCAAAATACATGTGTGGCTTCCTTGCCTTCAATGTATTTTTATCCAAACAACAACATTTCAATAATGGTTTTATATTTCATTGATCTATTAGTTTTTTTGGTTCAATGCAACACTAATGGCAGAGTCAAAGGTTTCAAATCAAGTAGAATTGGCTCAACAAATTATATAGAGCATTGGAGCAACATTAATACTAACATTGGAAGAAAATATTGACGAGTCTCACAATGGTGCATCCAAGGATTCCCTACCATAATGACATGTGAACTCAACATTGTAAGAAGAGATTTCCCTAGGGGATATCGTAGGTTATCTCTCCCATCCTTAGCAAAGCAAACGAAAAACAAGCCAATCTGGTTTTGGAGGAAATGCAGTGGGACATTTATCACTTAGTTGTCTTTGTCATGTTATGCAAATATATAGTGCTTTTAGGTGTTTTATAAGTGTTGTATGAAGAAAGTCAATTCAAAGTAGTTGTATGTAGACACCAACTATGTCCATCCTTCTTAGAGTTTTTGGGTATTTGCGAAAGAAATTTTGGTTCAAGATGTACAAGTTCTTGCCTTCAAACCAGAATATTTTAATGAAATATATAACCTCATATATATATATATGATGTGTGTTAATAATGAGTTATTATAATTCACTCTATTTATTTATTTACCTTTTTAATTGTAGAAATATAGATAGTTTCTACATAGACAAATACTACACATAGAATGACAGAAAACAAACAGTTGTGACATGGACAGCGATCCAAATAGAGACAACAACACAAATACAGATAGTTGTGACACAAAATACAATAGAAACAAAGATAGTTGTGACACCGTCAGCGGAGGAAGCAAATACATTATGCGACCAACATAAATAAAACCAAGCACTGCAAAATCATAGTTTTTGCAGAGTATGACACAAACAACTGCAAATGAATAAGGATTATTGCTACAAATAAACACACTAAACTAGAAATAAGCCCATAAATTTGCTATAATTTAAAACACAAAATTGTTTCCAGTAGAAGAGATAAAGATTCTCTTGCCGACCTCAACTTAATATCATTTATGGACAACAAAACAAATGACACACATTTGCAGAAATTGAATGTACAGTATCTACAAACAACAAACTAAAACTGACACATCATATTTCACAAATTATTTTGCCTGAAAATCATGTTGTTTCAACACAAAATTGTAAAACAAACTAACCCACAAGTTGTTGCAATGCACAAAAAACTACTTCAAATAAAAACATGGCTCTGGAATATGGATTCTTCTCATTAAATCTAAATAGACATTTACATCAGAATATGGATCCCCCCTGTCGTGGTGGTAGGGAGGCTACACAACCTCTCATAAAACTCCTCACACGCAACCCAAAAATCATTATCTCCCATTCAAACTTGAGATACCTCTCCCCAAATATAATTACACATATGTTTCAACAAAAACTACTAACCTTAAACCTAGGAGGGATTTTCATAATATTTTAATAAAAATATATTTATATAACTTTCGTTCCATTAGAAATGCACATGTCATGGAATTTATGTTTCATATTAGTTCATACTTTCCTTTTACGTTTACATTTGATGTCATTTCACATGTACATTTTATATTTACAATAAATTTTCATAATTAACCTAACTTTACACTTGGGCTCCAATAATTCTCTTCAATCCCCCCTGTGATTTATCTTTGATTTGTCCCTTCCAGTTGCTAATTATTTTGATGTTTATCTTTTTTAGCAATTTCGATCTCTTATTCTCATATATTTTCCTCATGTGTGTGTGTGTGTGTATTAGTCATATTGATTCTTAAGCTCCTCCCATCTTCATTTAAATTAAATTTTTCACCTCTCAAGCTTTCACACCTCACTATCCTTACTTTCCCCCTTCATTATGTTATTTAATCCTTTATCATTTTATTAGTTTTTTTTTTATATTAATTGATTTATAATAGATCATTATAAACTTAATCATTAATTGAACAAGTTCAAGTTCAAAGTGTGAGACACACAATTCCTTCAACTTCTTTATGGCTTCAAAAGCATTTGAAAATGGATAAATATGGTGACTCACTTCTTCATTTCCTAATGCTGCAATAAAAGCATAGGCCTTGCTGTTTTTTATTTCCCAAATGGTAAGCTCCTTATCTGAAGTGGGCATTGTAGGGTGATTGTCTCCTTCTCCTTCACAAACACCTTTCCACAACTCATTAAAAATGAGGTTGTGTTTTATCTTCTAGGACCACTCAAGATAGTTCTACGTACTAGTAAGAACCACTCCCACAATAGAAATTAGTGAATGCATTATAAGAAACAGATTTTACCTCAAAAAAATTCAATGGTTGCACAGAAAAAATCATGTATTTGTGATAAAATTTAGTGGCTATGTATCCAAAACATCATCACTTATATTATACATATACAATATGTCCCTTACAAAACTCAACACATAAAGGAGCATACATTCTTCAAAGTTCATGTATTATATATCCACCATCCAACATATAACAAGACACATTTGCACTCTATACCAACCATCACATTCACCATACAACAATTTCACACCTTGAACTTGTGTCTATGGAACTTGGAAAATTGAAGCAATAAAAGAACTTCATTTAGAACCTCGACAAGTGATTTTGGATAACCCATTGAGAAAATTTAATAGATTCAGAAACATGGCTGTGAGGTATACCTGTAGTAGTGAATTTATAACCCCATCATAGTTAGAAGAGTCTGGAAGGCCAGCCATTGTTACCAAGAAAATTAATCTTCTTAGGGAACAATAACCCAATTTAAAAACCCAATCAGCAGGAGCTTCAATGCTTCGTAAAAGGGTGGGTTCAGGTATGATTGAGCTAGACTTTTCACTTGACAAATTTTATAATACCATGGCAGTCCTCGATGTTGTGACAACCCACTGTGTAATAGGCATGATGGAAAGGAGTTACAAAGCACATTGGTTGAGGGAGGCATGCAAATGGAAGTATGATGAGTCTCTCGAAAGCATTGAGATTTTGCAGCTATGGGCTTAGAAGTGTGAGGAGGGAAGCGAATGAAGGTGAGAGGAGGGAAGCGTAGTGCACATATAATGGCTATCGTGGGCTTTCCCATAAACCTGGTATGTCATATGTTGAGTTTGTTCGTTGTAATGGCTATCGTGGGCTCCTCCATAAACTTGGTATGTCATATGTTGAGTTTGTTCGTTGGGATCACTTTGGATAAGTATGGTCGAATGGAAGACAGAGTTGCCAGTTATGCAAAAATATGAAGAATAGAGGTAGATCTCCAAAATAAGTAGAATAGAGTGAGGAGGGAGTTACAAGGGTAGAAAGGAAGCCAAAAAAAGGGTTGGCTCTAATACCATTTCAGACGAGGAGGTAACTCCTCAACTCGAATTGTATTGCATTATGATTGATGATAGATCTGTCCATGGATGGAGAGATTCTTGGGTTTCATCTCCCAATGTCTCTTCATCTTATAATTCTCCTTATTTTCTATTTACAATATTTACATGGATTTACCTAATCCCAAATATCACATGTCAATAGTTGAAAATGTTGAAAATTCATGTCATGTGTCCCTATGTCTGAAATCATGTTGATGTTATCTCAAACCAATAAAATACTCACACACATCTTCATTTTATATATCCATGCTATAGTGAGTACAGATGCAAGAGGGGTTCTTGGGGCCTTGTTTTGCAACAATTTCTTTGTTAAGATTGTCAACGCAACACCCACTAGCTTCAAGATTCTTACGACATCAATTGTTGTGACTTCCCGACTTCCTTTCTATTGGTCCTATGCAACAACTTTGCCACGTATGACTACCCTTACATCATATCGGATGCCCCTCCATTGCACATGTGTTAACACTTCCGAGAAAAGCCTTAGAGAGTGACATGGGTCTAGGTACCACTATTATAGAAATTTTACCAATGAGAGCCTTTGTTGCGATTGTGTGGAATGTCCACCTTCACCCATTCGTACATCATCCTAGTTGTTCCCTTTTTCATACAACTTTGACGCCATCCAGGGAATCGTTGCAAAGGTGAGTTTTATACTGGGAACCTCCCTCTTTTTCCACGTCACTATCTTTGATCTAGATACACCACCATTGACACCTCTGACACCTATGGCCTAATGAAAAAAGTATTAGTCCAACATCCTGCTTTTTCTAGCAACACCTTTGACATTGACAACATATTCTAACAATCTCCCATCATCTTCTTTATCTTCGCCATCAGTGACAATATATTTTTGACAAAATGTATAGCTTAAAAAAAACCAAAATATAAAAAATTATAACATGTTTTAATTGCTTTTCCAGGTGAGCTACATGAGAGACTAAAAATACATTCTTTTATTATATATAAATATTTCTTTTCTCTTTATTTTTCACAATTTATATATATACTAAAATGATGAAAATAATTATTTTGTAACATATATATAGATACATACATTCTCCACAATAATAAGATATGGTACATCCTAGAAAGACTTCATTCGTAATCCTCTCATGTAGCATACCGTGCATTATTTCTCATTTTATGGCAATTCTTTTTAACCTTTTATTCGAAGAAAAAATGGTAACATGGAGAGAAAATCCACACTAATAAGATATGGTACATCATAACAAGACTTCAATGGTTATCCTCTCTTGCAGCGTATTGTGCATTCTTTCTCATTTTAAGTCAATTCGTTTTAAGCCTTTATTTGACAAAACAGATGACAACATTGAGAGAAAAGAGAATTGTGGTAAAATAAAAGAAAAATAATATTCTCACGTCGTATTTCTTCCCAAGTACAACAAATATCGATTAAGGGATTTACATATGTTTTGCATAATATATTAATTTAAATTATATATAGTAATGAATTTACAAATTAATTTTAAGATTTATGATTTTTTTAACCAACATAATGAAAATGTAAAATGTATTTGATTAATTATAAATATAATAATAAAATAACATTTAATTAATAAATATATTATAATATGTTTTATGATTTTTTTAACAAACATAACGAAAATGTAAAATGTATTTGATTAATTATAAATATAATAATAAAACAACATTTAATTAATAAATATATTATAATATGTTTAAAAATATGTGAAGATAATGATAATGGAGTGGGGTGTTATAGGGAGTATGTAATTTATTAACCACCATGAATGTAAGAGAAAATTTATTTAATAAATTAAAATGTTGTGTAATTTCATAAGTAATATAGGTTTTTCTTTCAATTAAATATTATAAAAAATATTTATAGTTTTTTTATTATATTTATATGTTTGAATTCTTATCATTTTTTAATCTTTTCATAGTTGGAAATATAATACATTTTATTTGGCATCTACATATGAGGTTGTATAAAAAAATGTCTTTCTACAATTTAATATAAATACATTTATTTTTTAAAGTTTAATATAGATTTCCACTATATTAAAAATAGAAATTAAGTATTAAGTTTCAAGGGGGTGTTATCCTACATTCACGAAGGAATGACGGATTTCCTTATTTCCTTATTATTGTTTGATAATTGAGCTATGATAAGCTTTACAAGAAAAAATGTTCAATCCTAAATAAATACTACTAATTAATAAAAAAAACTTATATAAATTGTTGTTTACAATATATATTTTATTTTTACCATTAAAAAATTATTAATTATATTCGTAAAAAAATCATATTTATATATGTGCATATGCATTCTATACTATGTAATAAATATATACTCAAAATCTAAAATTGTGTTCAAGGCTATAAACTATTAATACTTTCACAACTATCAATAAACAAATATGCTCATTTTCCTCCATGACTCAAACGTCCTCTTGGAGTGTGAACAAAATAAAATTATAAGTAGCAAAGCTATCATGCCTTCTTTGAATCTTATATGCTTATAAAAAATAATAATCATTTCTACTCTTCAAGTGTAAATCCTTTTCTAGTATGGTTATACAAATACCATAAACATCTCTCAATACCATTATATTAATCTTATCGTAGTATTCAAACAACATATTTGACGGATTTTGTAATAGATTCTTTTTTTCAGTGTCTATTTTCCAACCTCTATATGGAGTCCTTTGGATAAGTGCTTTTGTAATATATTTGATTCTTGATACATGGAATAAGAGAATAATCGAAAGTTACTAAATTTAGAAGTTATTCTTATAAAGCTAAATATATAAATAGTTTTAGTGTTATAAGCACACACAAAAAATATTAGAATAACTTGTGAATCTTGTTTTGAACCCAATGAAATAACCTCTCAATCTCTTTTTAAACATAATGAAATGAATATAAAATAGGAAAAGGGTTCCCTTTCTCCATATCCAAGAAGGCCTCCTTGGATGGCGCCATTGAAATAACCCCATTCCCTTGAATTTCTAATGGGCAGATGGATGAGCTTAATTTATTATATCCTTTAAGGCTTTACTTTGTAACTAGAAAGAAGTATATCTACATTGGGAACCATATTGACACTATAAGAAGCATTAGCTAGTGGGCTCATATTACCATCATTCCATTTCACTATGAAGCCTCGCGTTTATTTGTACATCCACCTAGTTTAAACGTAAAATATCAACATATGAGCTACACTTTCCTTCCATATATGAAACATACTTACAAATCTCATGTTTATTTTTATTTTTATATAGTCTTTTAAATTATAAGGCTGCTATTTCTTGCTAGGCATGTGGAATACACATCAATTAATATAAAATTTAAAAAATATATATCAAACTATTAAAAAAATCTACAAGTACAAACAAATTGTCATAAAAGTATTTTTTTTAAATGACTGAGAATAATAAGGTATTATTTTTAATATTTAACATCTCAAAATGGCTTTGAATTTAAAAATCAATTTTATTTATTAGATTTTTATTCAATTTGTAATTAGTAGAATGAAGAACTATAAGCATGATATGCAATAGTGCATGAAGCTACCTCTAATTCACTATAATCATTAAGGTGCACAAATGGATCTATCCCCTTATAACTTATAAGTCCTCCTAATATGGATATGAGTAAATAGGGATATTATCCTCATAATATTTCATATAAAAAGCTTTTATGAGTTTGAAAAGGAAACTATATTGTGGAGTAAAAATGCATTTTTTTATATGTATTAAAAATATGTTTTGAAGAAATTGTTTTAGAGAATTTAAAAGATGGTTTCTTCACATTTTATATGTTTTAGTAAGTTTATTAGATAGATTAACATATTTAGTTAAAAATATTTATGATTCAACAAAATATTAATAAAACAATGAATTAAGTTTTAAATTATAATATTATATACGCTCTCACTTATTCCAAATTGCGACCTTGTAAGTTATTATCCATTGGGAAAAATGATAGTTAAAAAGAGACTTGCCAAAAATGATAATAGGGAAAGAAAATAAGATTATAGTGAATGAAATGAAACAATATATTTTCATGACCCATTTTTCATGAGTGAAACACATCACTCAAAGGTGTTATATATATGTTTTACAATATATCATAGTTATTAATTTAAACAATAAGGATATTAATTGGCTTTAAATGTTTTTAATAACGATACACATTGGTTTTGAAATTCGTTATTTTTTCTATACAATAATGTTTAAGAAATGTTTAGTTAATAACAATTATAATGATAAAATTATATTTAATTCATTTTGTATTTTTTTTCAAAACCGTATCAAAACATTGAAATGAAAATATTAAATATGTATTATAATTTTGAATTTTCATAGCCTATTATTATTATTTTTTCATTATTCTTCAAACAATTGTACTATCTTTATTATATTTAACTTTTAAGTAGACACACCACAAGTATCCTCCAAAAATCCTTTGATAGTTGGGGAAAAAATACAACCACTACTATGTTATTAATAATTTAATACTTTACATATTGTTCGAGAGTCTTAGAAAAGGACACAAAATAGCACTATTTCACCAGTATAGCCGAAGGAGGGGTATACAAACTTTTTTTAACCATATATCACTCCTAAGTTTTCATAAGAAAAAGATATTTTAGAAATATTTCTATCATGTTTGCTATATTAAAATTTTAAGTGGGCCCACCAAATAATCCTCTAAGGATTGGGTAGAACCACGATGTTATGCTATTCAGGATTGGGTAAAACCATACAGATGATATGATATTCACAATTTAATAATTTACACGTCATCCCAAATCCTTAGAAAATAATACAAAAGCCCACCATAACCCGAGGGAAGCATATTAAAACATGACTCATTCTTCTTTTCATCGTATATCATTCCCAAAGTGATCTAAACATTGGTCTAATCGATAGTAGCAGATAAGGGTAAGGTGAAAACCCTTAGCAAAGTTGGAACATCAGTCTAACAATTAGCAAGAAGAGGAGGTGATTGCTAATTTTTTCTAATTTCGTAATGCCATGTTTCATTATGTTATTGTTGAGGAGTTGGGAAAAGGAACTCATGGAACCATTTGGAAGACAATGGATAAGGTTACGAGTAAATTTTGGGCCATGAAGAGAGTATTTATATTTGATTTATGTCCTGCTTTAACTAGGTCTTTTGAATGTGTTGTTCAATTCATCAATTATTTCTTGCATGTTTCTTCAAGAAATTTTGAGTTGAACTATTGTTTTCCTCCATTCTGGTGAGTTATATGATTTAGCATGGATTTTTTTAAATTTGGTTGACTACCAAATTTATCCATTTTATCCAATTTATATCCAGTTCTATTCATTCCACTATTTGCATTTCTAACTCATTCATGCCTTGACTTTTAGTGTTAGTAGTGTTGTCAATTTGGTGGTTTTGCACAAGATATGGTGTAAATGCAAACTTTGAGTGTTTTTTATCCATTCACACAAAAGCCTTCAAGCATTAATTTTAGTACTCTATTTAATATGGATTAAGCACCAATTTTCCCTTTAGCATAGGACCAAAGTGTTTTTCATAAATAAAGAATTGCTAATTATAACTCCATTAGGCCCATTTTCCCTTAAGCCCCGAGAGATTATTTTATTTTAAAATTTCTCCATGCTCTTGTCTTAGTATTTAAGTTTGGCCCCATACACTATTTCTATGTTAAGTACTATCTAGGATTATGTGTCCATGCGGCTCCACCATTCGTCTCATTACCATTGGTCCCAGTGCTCCACTTTATACACACTACCATCTCCCAGTCCTTTGTCAGCTCATAGCATCCTCTATTGCACTCACTTGAAACCTTCTGGTGTCTGGGAAATAGGATGATGTGTCTTGGTGGAAACCACTACCGCACTGTGAACTAATCAATCGCTAATCTAGGTGATCTGTTTCTAACAACTTCCACATACACCCATTGCCCAGTGAGTTGTGAGCTCTTCGTATGCACCCCTTATAATTCAATCTAAGGAAATTTTCTGGGGTGATGTCATTCTTATGTCACTATTTACACGTGGTGCCATTAGAATGGTGACACATATCACTTATATTTGGCCCCTCTGACCATCTAAAAAAATTAAAAATGTATGTCATGTGTCTCTAGGTCTTACTTCATACTAACATCATCTCAAATTGATAAAATATTGTCACACTTCTTCCTTTGATTTTTGCATGTTATTTTGAGTACAGAGGCAAGAGGGGTTCCTAGGCCTTCATTTTACAACATTTTCTTTATTATATTTTTCAAAGAAAAAACAATTGGATTCAAGATTATTACAACATTGACTACCCGACTACCTTTCTATTGGTCCGATGTTATTGATATACCATGTCTGCCTGATCTTAGATCATCCTAACTTCCCCTTCTTTACACATGACTTAGAACTTCCAGGGAAGTCCTCCTTTGGTGACATGGATCTTGTGACGACCACTACACAACTTTTTCCGATGAGATCTTTTTCCATTGTTGTGTGGACTGCCCACCCCACCTAGGCTTACATCATCTTGGTTGTTCCCTTTACGTGTATCTATAATAACATCAAGGGAACTTCCACGAAGGTGATCTATATAGTGGGGAGTTCCTGCAATTATAGTCCACCAATTAAATTCATGTAATCACTATTAAATCCTCCCAATTTTAAGTCATCACGAACATTCCCTTTGTGTGGAAATTTGAAGCATCTCGGAAAAGTATTGCCAAAATGAGTTGTTATAAGGAGCTCCACGATTGGCCAATAAAAAAAAATCACCATTGAATTGTTAGACCACATTCTCTCAGATTTGAGCTTAGTTTCTCTTCCAACTATGTCGACTACTAATCTACAACAACTAGACGTTTCAACTTTAAATATGTATTTGAGTTTTGGGGTACATAACTTTGATGGGCAATAACTTGCAATCCAGGAGGATTCTAGCAGACATCCATAAACAATTATAGATATCTTTGAGAACTCTATCCATATAAGTGGATTCCACTTGCATTTGAGGTTGTTTTCTATTCTATAAATTGCTATAAAGTCTTTGCACCTTAATAATTATTTTCCTTTGCCATAGATGTGCTCATATTCATTCTTCTTCCAGTATTCTTTTATTTTTCCATTTCATTACCTTCTATCTAAATAAACCACCATTGACATGTGTGTTATTAATTACTCCCATTCTCATCCTCAAGTAGTCAAGGGGTATTTCTTTCTAAAATAACACATATGTGTCCAACTGAGCAAGGAGAAAATCATTCCTATTGGTTTGTCTCACCTAGGCTTTCATTCATAATAGTGCCTCCCTATACACATACACATGACCTCTCGAAATAACAACAATCTATCTTATGCATGACTGACACCATTGACTTATCAACTAATAAACAACAATCTGTGCCACTTAGAAGTGCTTATATGACAAATATAAAGGGACTCTCAACAATGTATGCTTAAACCAACTGCCCGACATATACTTTACTTGGAAAACTTCTAATGGCAGCAGAATCACTACATTAAATTAGACTAAACATGAATATAAGCATGCTAATCAAGAATATTTCAACAACACTTGGATTGAGAATAGCCTACTAACAATATGATTACAACACTCTCACAAAAATCTAATGACACTTGCTATTGATTGTTTATACTTGATACCAAGTGTTAATACCATTTATATCAAGGATACAAATAGTTTAACCGATACCACTGATACCAAATGTTGAACACTTTATAACTAAGAGTTGTTCCATTGTTATCCCCCTCTTTTCAGCACAAATTTGATGTTTGATCCTAATTACTAATTATAGCCTTAAGGAATCATAACAACCACACCACTCAACATATATGAAATATAAACTTTGACAATTTAAGCAACATTAATATGCAATAAACGCCATTAGCCTTTGTCTTCAATGATTATCTTTTAGAACCAAACAACTTATACCAATTTATAATGCCAATCGTTAATGGAATAGTCTAATACCCAAATGTTTATTTGAATACACTCCCTTTATGGTTATGCTCACTCTTTGGCACTATAAATTATTTAAACATACTTGCACAAGTCAAAAAAGCATTGGTTGTAAACTGTTCATCATCCCTATTCTTTCATCATCGTCTATATTCCGGCTATCAATCTAATTTGTAAACAACATTAAATCAACCATACTACTCAACAAAACGAGTCTCATTCAACTTTATAAACTAGAGGGAAAAATGGCACACTTGCCTTATCCTTCAGATGTATTACTTGCATGTTTCTTTATTCTCATTGCATCTATTCTTTCTATATTCTCTGGAATCCAACCTCTACTTTTCAATGAAGTGGAGCAAGGGATCTACTTCCCTTGATAAAATTATCTCTCAAGGAAGGAATAGGTTGGAATTTCATGTCGTAACAGGAGTAGAAGGAATAGGTTGGAATTGCTCTGTTGTTGCCACCATCGTGATTGGCATATTCAAATGGTGCCTGTTGCTCCGCTCCTACTGCTGCAACAAATGGATTAATCTGCAATGTACCTTCTTCTGTAAATGTAACCTGTTCAACAAAATAAGAATAAGAATTGCAGCTTCTCCCTTTTAAATCAGATGACAGAACTGTATGACCAATAGGATTCTCGCGATTTGTCAAGAGAGGAATAGGTTGGAATAGACAGGAGGAGGCATAGAAAATTGTTTCCTTAGGTAGGGCCTTGTCTTCCGATCCCACGATAACAAACTGTTTATGAGATCAATGGTCGCGTTACTTGCTGTCGGTAGAAGAGACGACAATTGTTCAGTGGAATCAACATTCCCAAACTCTTTTGGAAAGCTGTAACCCGGCAAGCAGTAACCCCTCACACCAACTTCGGTTATCAGGAGAAACAATGACAGAGCAAATGCTATGCAGCTGATGTAGTGCGTTAGAGCCTGTAAATATTGGATAGCCAGTGAATAGTTCCGCCATGATAACGCCCATTGCCCCAATGTCATTGGACAAACCATATTCAGTGGATCCAATCAAAAGTTCGGGTGCTCAATATGGGCGTGTCCCAACATATGATTCCAGTGGCTTATTATTCCATATTTTAGTAGCCAGCCCGAAATCAGCAATTTTAATAGACGTACCTCCCCTCACTAAATTATTCTGTAGTTTCAGGTTCCTGTGACAATATCTTTCATAAGACATGCCTTGAAGCCCTCTCAAAATCTGGAAGCAAAAGCTTCGCACCTCGTCCTCAGAGAACGAACGACCTGTCCCTCTTCTCTGGAGCTCTGACAGATCGCAGTCCATTAGCTCAAGCACTTCATACAACGTGGTGCACTCCAATATGATGTCATGAGGGATGAAACCTCAAATCTGCTAAACAATTCACCTCTGCGTAATCCTCATATCTAGAGAAGTTTCCGTTGAGTCTCTTGATGGCCGAAAATTCACCCGTAACCTTATCCATTGCCTTCCAAACGGTTACATGACTTCTTTTTCCGAACTCCTCAACAATAACATAACGATCCATGGCACTCACTCTGAAATTAGAAAACAGTAACAGTGGCCTTGCCTTCTCTTCTCTCCTCGCTTAGCCACATCAAATATTAGACTGAGGTTCCAACTTTGCTCACAGTTTTCAACTTCTCCTTATCTGCTACTACCGATTCTATTAAAGTTTAGATCAATTTGAGAATGACATCTAATAAGATAAAAAGAAGGTGGTATCATGTTGTAATCATAGTTACCGAGTTCAAGTTAGAATTCGAATGATAAGATAAAAATTTGAATGAAAAGATTCAATTCGCAAAAAATTTGCTCATAGATATTATAAAAATATTTTTTTATTAATTTTTTTCACAATTTATCTTGAATTATGATATTTTTTATTAATTTTAAATAATATAACAATCTTATAAATAAAATTATCTAAAAAATTTACTATTCATCTTTTCTCTCCAAAACATCTTTTCTCTCCAAAACATCAATCCTTCCATAAATAAAAACTAATTACTTAAAATTAAGTTACTTCACACATTTTGGTTTCAAGATTGAAAAAGCATAAATTTTCTAATATCAATTTTACCTTCTATGTTGTTCTATACATTATGAATAATTTTTCAAAACTACATTTCTTTTTACTAAATCTAATAATTAATTTAGTAAGATATATAAAAATCCAAAAAAACAACCCGTGAATATTCTACAAGAATTTTGTGCAAATAATATATAATATATATATATATTATATATATATATATTATAATATATAATATAGTTTTTGTCCCTAGTGTAGTTCACTTTGTCAAGCAATTAAAACATGTAATATTTTTTCATATTTCTATTTTTTTTCTTTAAAACTATACATTTTGTTAGAAATATGTTATCATTGATGGAAAAGGTAAAGAAGATGATGGTAGATTGTTAGAACATGTTGCCATTGTCAAAGGTGTTGTTGGCATAACAAGGATGTTGGACAAGTATTGACAAAGATGTTTCCATTAGGTCATTGATGTCACATATGTGAATGGTAATATATCTAGATCAATGGTAGTGAAATGGAAAAAACAAAGAAGATTGCAAGAAGAATTGAGGTGAGCACATGTATGGAAAAGGAAATTAATTGTGGAGGTAGAGAGAATTTGGAGCCATTTCTAGAATAACAAATCACCTCAAGTGAAAAGAATTGTGAAGGTACAAAGAATTTGGAACCATTTCTGGAATAACACATCAACTCAAGTGCACGTGGAACCGACTTCAAAAGATTTTTTTAGTATCTGGAAGTCTGCTAAAAGCCTCTTAGATTACAAGTTATCACCCATTAAAGTTATTTACCCTAAAATTCAAGGTGTAGAATTAAAGTTGAAACAATGGCTAGTTGTTGATAGTTTACCAGTTAGGTATAGTTGGAAGAGTAGCTAAACATAGGGTCGGGAGGATATGACTTGATTGTACAATGGTGAATTTTTTTTTCTTAATAGATGGTAGAGACCCTTATAACAACTCATCCCAATTGGAGTTTCCCTCAATGGTTAAAAGTCACATAGAAATGCGTGGGATGACGTAATCCAGGGAGGAAGTACTAGTAGTTGTGGGTGTTTGAATGACAAAGTACAATTATCGGAGGTCCCCATTATAGAGCTCACATAGGCTGTAGTTCCTTGTATGACATCAAGGTTGTGTACAAAAGGAACAATTGGGATGATGTACTCAGAAAATGTGGATAGTCTACAAAATGGAAGTAAAGGCTCTAATTTATAGAAGTTCTCCAACAGTGCTCCCCATAGTCATGTCACAGTGGAAGGCATTACTTGAAATTGCTAAGGTATGTGGAAAGGAGACACATATGAAATTATGTAAGGTTAGACATATTTTGAAGAGTAGTAGCATAGGACCAATATAAAGGCAATCTGGAAGTCACGAAAATTGACGTTGTAATAAGCTTGAGTGTAGTGCCCTTTACTATCAAAATTTTAACAAAGAAATTGTTGCAAAACAAAGGCCCAAGAATCCCTCTTGTATTCGTACTCATAATAGAATTTACATATAAAAGGAAGACTTGTGTGAATATTTTATTGGTTTTAGATGTCATCAACATGATGTTAGACAGTGGGAGGCATGGCATGAATTTTCGACATTTTCATGTGAACGAAGGAGCCAAATATGAGTGACAGAGGCCACCACTTAGATGGAACCATATGGTAACATCTATAATGGAATCACAACATCACCCCAAAAGGTCATCCTAGAAAGGAATTATAAGGCATGCAAGTGAAGAGCTCCACGCTGACCAGGTTTCGAGTGTATTTGGTAGCTGTAAGACACAGATCACCCCGACTGTACATTGATTGGTTCACAACGTGCAACTGGTTCCCACAGGGACATAATATTTTTTCCCAGACCCCTAAAGGCTTCAGGAAAGCATGACAGAGTTTACTCTGAGCTGATAGAGCATTAGGGTGTGGAAACATGTACAAAGGGAGTGCAAGGACCAATGGGAATGGCTTAAGTAGAGGAAGGGAAGACCCATAAGGATATGTTATCAAAGATCATAGAACAAATAAATATAGAGCTAAGGACAAAAAATAAATTCCAAGACAAGTGCAGAGAGAAATTGTAAAATAAAATATTCCTTCGGGAATTAAGGTAAAATTGGCACATTGGAGTTATAATTGGTGATGTTTTATATATGAAAAATGCATTGGGCCTTTGCTAGAGGGATTAAGTATGAACGAGTTAGCAATGAAATTTAGCATAATTTTGGTGGTTAAGGCATATTTGACAGTGCATTCAAAATAATATTTGAAGGCTTTTATGTGAATGAGTCGGTATCACTTAAAGTTGGCACTTATGCCACCTTTGGTGTGAATCCACCAAACCGACAACACTAGTAAAACTGGAAATTCTGTGCCTAGCCAGATCTAGAAGAAGGCAAAGAATGAATTACCAAACAATATTTTAATTCATTCAATAAAGATATCTTATGGTGAAATTAGTAATTACAAAGGATTGATGTTGTTAGTGTGTTTTGGTGATTTGTTCAATTCTAAGAAATTTCTGAATCTGTTTCTATGGTGGGTATGGTGAGTGATTGAAGAGATAAATTTATTTGTTTATGAAAGAAAGTGACCTATTCATATGATTTTTAAAATGGATGAAATATGGATTACTACAGCTCATAAGTGGTAACATGCATTATAAGGGAAATAGTCCCCTTCAACAGTGGTTGATAAATGAGCAAGGAAATAGTCCCTTGTTTGTGTGGATGATAGACGAGGAGGGAAAATAGTCCCTTTCAGTAGTGACTAATAAAGGATAAGGGGAAGTTTCACCTTTTAGTGAAAGTTGATAAACAAGTAGGGATAGAAGTTCCCTTCTTTAGTAGCCAATTTACCTAGAAGTGAAAGCTTGTGGGGTAATGATGTAATAACAATTTGAATCTCGTATTTCCCAAAGAAATAAAAGGAATATTTATGTCTTATATATGGCTTTCACAAGTGTAAGAAAATGTTTATGATTTTATTTTTTAGATAACTTAGTTATGATGCTAATTACATGAATGGTTACTAAAGTGATTGAATAATATAAATTGTCAAGAGGGTTATAGTGTGGTCACACTACTGATTCACCTTCCACCCTTAGTATTATTCTGGTATCCATTATTTCTAAAAATTGGTGTCAAATCCAAGGATGCTTCAAGATCGGTTAAATAACTGGAAGGAAGATCAAGGATCATGGAAAACCAGGACTAGATTACCTCTCATAGAGTTTCATTTTTGAATGGGTAAAATTATACAACTTAGAAGGTAAGAATGATAATGTTCTTTTAATCTCTTGATTTTAATGTATGGGTATTCGTGAAGAATGGATTAACAGATAATGAGGTTGATGAATAGGTCATGGAGGAAATATTGAGAGGGTTGTCCAAGTCAAATATTTAGAAACTAATCCATTGTGAGACAACCAAAGAGATATGGAATGAGTCATAGTCCACCTATGATAGAGACATACAAGTTGCATGTGATGTCAAGAGTCTTTCTCTAGAGAATGGAGCAACCAAAGTTTCAAAGAGTTTTGAAAATCAAAAATTAGAGGATAATACACCTATATCAAGAGGCTAAGTCATTGATCAACACATAGAGGATACACCTGAGATGTATTTTACAAGTAATTTGTTTTTTCATCGTAGAACAATAGTCCATTTATTGTTTTGTTTCTCAACTTGAAGTACCGGTGAAAGAGAAAGTTGCTCATTTAGTAGTAGTGAAGAAGGAAATACCTTGATAGGAATAGTATATCTAAACATTATTCAAGAAGTCTTTGGGTCCCCTCTTACTAGAGAGATACATATAACATCTCATATGTCAGTAGAAGAATCCCTAGAGTCAGAAAGAGAATAATATATTGAACACACTATGAGTGGAATAGACACTTGTTGTGAATTTTGTAGCTTCTCTACTGAGTTGGAAGACATTGAAGAAAATATTCATTTAAGAAGGAAAATCATATCAAATTTTGAGGAGATCAATAGCCTCAAAACTTCAAATTAGAAACTAGAAGCTTATATAATTATATTAAAAGAGTAATTGTTGAATATTTAGAATCATGAAAATAGTTCTATTGCTTTGGATGAAAGTTGACGTAGACAAAGCCCCCCCAGAGATAGGAAAAAAATTATTTATGGAAGTAACTCAACAAAAACATCAGCAATATCCATCATCATTTTAAGACAGTAAATTGTGGAATTCACAAATTCTAATGTAGCAACAAGAAGACAAATAAACTTTTAGATTTAAATACAAAGGTGTGAAACCACTCACATGTTTTCTTTGTGGAAATGCAGGTCACCTTTCCTCTAAGTTTTGAGAAAGGGAAAAGGAGGTGCAACAACATAGGTGGAATGATCTATCTAAACAAGAATTATGATTTTATCAAAGCAATTTGAACAACTGTGCAATTAGAACCTTTTCCCCTCAAAGGAAAAATTATCAATGGGTCAATAAAACCAAGACAATGAGTATTGGTCCAAGAAATTGGGTGAGAAGAATATTTTGTAAGAATAATTCCTTCCCCCTTCTTGATCAATGTTAATTATATGGGTGTGGAAATTACGTGCACAAATAAACTATATGAAAACTTGGAAACAATACACTTCATTTACAGAGGAAGTTGAATAGATGTGTGGATCATGTTGGTAGTGAGAAAGGATAGTCATTTAGGAGTTATTATAACAATCCTAAGAGAGGTAGGTTGAATGGTTCATAGAGGAAACAAATATTAGCGCATGGTTTTGAATATTATTAGCATAATATTAGTATATAACAAATTGGAATTCCTATGGTTGATGTATGTTATATAACTAGCAACTCAAAAATACTTCAATTAGATAAAAGGAGCAGTCGTAGCCTAGACAATTCTCCAAAGTA
The DNA here is from genome assembly GCA_000404065.3 of Pinus taeda. Lineage (NCBI taxonomy): Eukaryota > Viridiplantae > Streptophyta > Pinopsida > Pinales > Pinaceae > Pinus > Pinus taeda. The sequence goes on along the minus strand of APFE030082390.1, from coordinate 13,509 downwards.
GTATAGGTGGAAAGCAAGCACATATAGTGAGAAAGAAGAGCAATAGATATTTTGAATATTGAATTTAATTAGCGCTAATAAGCGTAATGGTTAAGGGTTTATATGATCAAACTATGTTAGGATGTTTCTTAATCATGCAAGAGTATCAGATCAACTTAGGAAATCAACTCATGGAGTTCACTAAGTAAAGCATAAGCATATCCATGTGTGGAAGTAAAAGAGAGATAATTTTCTCAAGGGAAGTAGATCCCTTGCTCCACTTCATTGAAAAGCAGAGGTTGGATTCAAGAGAATCTATAAAGAATGGATGCAATGAGGATAAAGAAACATGCCAAGTAATGCATCTGAAGGATAAGGGAAGTATGCCCTTTTTTCCTCTAGTTTATAAAGTTGAATGAGACTAGTTTTGTTGAGTATTATGGTTGATTTAATTTTGTTTCCAAATTAGATTGATAGATTGAATATAGATGATGATGAAAGAATAGGGATGATGAACTGTTTACAACAAATGTTTCTTTGTCTTGTGCAAGTATGTTTAAATAATTCATAGTGCCAAAGAGTCAGCATAACCATAAAGGGAGTGTATTCAACTGAACATTTGGGTATTAGATTATTCCATTAACGTTTGGTATTATAAATTGGTATAAGTTGTTTGGTTCTAAAATATAATCATCAAAGACAAAGGCTAATGGTGTTTATTGCATATTAATGTTGCTTGAATTGTCGAAGTTTATATTTCATATATGTTGAATGGTGTGGTTGTTATGATTCCTTCTGATTACTCCAATTAGTAATTAGGATCAAACATAAAATTTGTGGTGAAAAGAGCATGATAACAATGGAACAACCCTTAGTTATAAATTGTTCAGCATTTGATATCATTGGTACAAATTAAACTAGTACAAATTAAACTATTTGTATCCTTGATATGAAAGGTATTAACACTTGGTATCAAGTATTAACAATCAATATCAAGGGTCATTAAATTTTTGTGAGAATGTTGTAATCATATTGTTAGTAGGTGATTGTGAATCCAAGTGTTGTTGAAATATTCTTGATTAACATGCTTATGTTCATGTTTAGTATAATTTAATGTAGTGATTCTGCTGCCATTAGAAGTTTTCCAAGAAAAGTATATGTCGCACAGTTGGTTTAAGCATACATCATTGAGAGTCCCTTTCTATTTGTCATATAAGCACTTAAAAATGGCATAGATTGTTGTTTATTAGTTGATAAGTCAATGGTGTCAGTCATGCATAAGATAGATTGTTGTTATTTCTAGAGGTGATGTGTATGTGTATAGGGAGGAACTCTCATGAATGAAAGCCTAGCTGAGACAAACCAATACGAATGTTTTTTCTCCTTGCTCAGTTGGATACGTATGTGTTATTTTAGAAAGAAATCCCTCTTCACTGCTTGAGGATGAAATTGGGAGTAATTGATCGTCTCCTTTCACCTCAATATTCTCCATCGGGAAGAAAGGAAGCTACTTAGATCAACTCAAAGATACCTAAAGTTATCAGCGTAAGAAGAAGTAGTCTACATGTCCGCGGGATCAACAAGATAGGGGGAGTTTGTTAATAAAGGGGGAATGTTAGTATATTTTCCATTGATATCAAGGGTGGAGAAGTATATCAAATAAAATGAAAGGGGGAGGAGATGAACCAAACTAAAATAACAAAAGGGAGAAGTACATTAGAGATGAATTACACAAAGGATAAGTGCATCATAGGGGGAGAAACATCTACAGGGGATAAGAGAATAAAAGGAAAGTACACTTATCTTTACATGATTATTGGTGATGTATTTTTGTTTACTTAAAGTGTTTCTGTCAATGTGAAAGTGGGATATTGTTAGAAATATTTTTTCATTGGTTGCATAGGAGGATAATATGATGGCTAGATTGTTAGAAAATGTTGTCATTGTCAAAGATATTGTTGGCATATGAGGGAGGTTTTATTATAATTCATAAAGGTCTTTTCATTAGGGCATTGATATCACACGTGTCAATTGTGGTTTATTTAGATAGAGGGTAATGAAATGGAAAAATAAGAGAATATTGGTAGAAGAATGAATATGAGCACATGTATGGTAAAGGAAAATAATTATTAAGGTGCAAAGACTTTAGAATAGAAAGAAACCTCAAATGCAAGTGGAAACCACTTATATGGATAGAGCTCTCAAAGATATCTATAGTTTTTTATGGATGTCTAATAATATCCTCCTAGATTGCAAGTTATTGCCCGTCAAAGTTATGTACCACAAAACTCAAATACATATTTAAAGTTGAAACGTCTAGTTGTTGTAGTTTAATAGTCGACATAGTTGGAAGAGAAGCTAAGATCAAATTTGAGAGAATTTGTTCTAACAATAGATGTCTTGGTTATGACTGAGATGTTGTGTTGGATGGATTATTATGAATTGATTCACATGATGACGATAAATGATGAGGTCAGACATGATATATGTTGTAGCGATGGCATGTAGTCTAATTGGAGGGACCAACCTTCCATGAAGGTGCAACATGTGAAGATTGCGACGAATGTGGATTGATGATCATATATTGAGGAGACTTCCTCTTCATGGAGGGATAAGCCTTGATGTTTTATGTGAAGACGGAGAAGAGGTAGGCAACGTGGAAATTTTCAAGACGTTGGAGCTAGCGACACTTTGCGACGATGTATGATGGTGTTTTTGAGGACGATAAATGAATAAAGTAGGGGAGTATGTCATGACCATGAGCTAAGGTGTGATTTTCTTCAAACATTGATTATTTTTTGTGTTTTATTTCTTGTATCCTATATCTATATCTATATATAATGTAGTTTTAGTCCCTAGTGTAGTTCACTTCGTCAAGCAATTAAAACATGCTATATTTTTTTCTTTAAAACTATAAATTTTGTTAGAAGTATGTTATCATTGATAGAAAAGGCAAGGAAGATGATGGTAGATTGTTAGAATATGTTTCCATTGTCAAAGGTGTTGTTGGCATAACATGGATGTTGGATAAGTATTGACAAAGATGTTTCCATTAGGTCATTGATGTCACATATGTTAATGGTGATCTATCTAGATCAAAGGTGGTGAAATGGAAAAAAAAGAGAAGATTGCAAGAAGAATTGAGGTGAGCACATGTATGGAAAAGGAAATTAATTGTGGAGGTAGAGACAATTTTGGAGCCATTTCTAGAATAACAAATCACCTCAAGTGAAAAGAACTGTGAAGGTACAAAGAATTTGGAACCATTTCTAGAATAACACATCAATTCAAGTGCACGTGGAATTGACTTCAAAAGATTTTTTCAGTGGTATATGGAAGTTTGCTAAAAGCCTCTTAGATTAGAAGTTATCACCCATTAAAGTTATTTACCGCAAAATTCAAGGTGTAGAATTAAAGTTGAAAGAATGGCTAGTTGTTGACAATTTACGAATTAGGTATAGTTGGAAGAGTAGCTAAACATAGAGTGAGGAGGACTTGACTTGATAGTACAATGGTGAAAACATTTTTATTAACCGATGGTAGAGACCTTTATAACAACTCATCCCAAATGGAGTTTCCCTCAATGGTTCAAAGTCACACAAAAAAGGAATGTGTGGGATGACGTAATCCTGGGAGGAATTAGTAGTAGTTGTGGGAGTTTGAATGACAATGTATAATTATGGGAGGTCCCCACTATAGAACTCACATATGCTGTAGTTCCTTGTATGGTATCAACGTTGTGTACAAAATGAACAATTGGGAAGATGTACTCAGAAAATGTGGATATTGCACAAAATGGAAGTAAAGGCTCTAATTTATAGAAGTTCTCCAATAGTGCTCCCCATAGTTATGTCACTGTGGAAGGCTTCCTCAAAACTTCTAAGGTATGTGCAAAGGAGACACATACAAGATGATGTAAGGTTAGGCATATGTTGAAGAGTAGTAACAGAAGACCAAATACAAAGTGAATGAAAAAAAAAATATACTATGTTGTTTTGAATGAATGTGTGGTCACAACACTTGCTCTATTTTTCTATCCCACATTTGGTCTCATCGCAGTTTTTATGCTATGCCATCACACAACGAATCAATGTAGTTTATGTGTTATTCCATCACAGAACAAATCAATAAAGGGAAGTGTGAAATGTAGTTCAAGGAATAGAATGCCTATTAATTAAACTCAGGATTTACAATAGTGATAGGCTATGGGGTGCTTGATTGGACATTCACCACATCCACCAACAAATTAGTCAAATTGGAAAGGAATAAGGGTAAGCTTGGACAAGGCATTTCCAATGCCCATTCTTCTACCTATTCACTGAGTGCTACAGGGTTAATCCAATGACATGGGCATGGAGCATATGGTTGTAGGTGAGATTAGAAGTGAGATTAGAAATAATGCCTTCTATTTTAATAACTTAGATCAACCAAAAATATCAAAGCAAACTAAAACACACAGTAAAATATTGTATGATTGTAGCATGTGGTTTGCACATTATTTAATAGAGGAAAGGAATATCAGTCATCTCATCAATCTAGTAATTACCCAAGGAACCCAAAAGGAAATCCCATACAATCTTCATAGTGCTATAACCATGTTTACAAAGCATAGAGTGTGTTCAAAACATAGTTTCATGGAAGAATAAGGTATTATGATGCCAATCTATTTTGCAATGACTAAGAGCTCATTTCCCGAAAAATAACATACAATCTTGATGGTTTTGTAACCATGTTTACAAAGCACATAGTGTGTTCAAAACATAGTTTCCTCACAGAATAAGGTATTGTGATGCCAATGTATTCTGCAATGAATAAGAGTTCAGTTCCTGACAAATATTCAACATAAGGACAATAGATTGATATAAATTTTGGATAAATAATATAAATAATAAATGTATATGAGATAGATTATGATTGATACAATGCAATGTGATGGTGTACTTATATATAGTGACTAGTCACAATTGTTGATAAGTCATGGCAGGGGAAGTTTCATGGAGAAGGATAAGAGAAAAAAATCCCAAATACACATATGAAAAGACTACCACAAATGCATATTCCTAAACTATCTATTGCCCAAATGGTGCAAAGAGAGGCCAATAATTTTTTTAAATTGGAAAAATGGTATGAAGAAGGTATTTGTACAGATGTATGTCATATGCCATATGTATTGACATATTTTAATTTATATACATAAGGGTGTTATTGTTGAACGTTGTTATTCCCTTGTGAGGGATTAGTACCATAATGACCTAGCATTTCCTCCCTACTACTATTGTGTGTGTATATATATATATATATATATATAAACACTAATTTGATATACCTCTAACAAAATACTAAAAATAGAGAATAATGAGTGTTGGAAACCACTATTTAAACTCAATTAAAATGATTGTATTATAAAATCTACATTCTAAATTATATAATTAATTACAAATATTTTTTAATTAAAATGATTGGATTATAAAATCTACAGTCTAAATTATATTATTAATTAATACTATATATATATCCTTAATTTAAGTATTTTGTGAGTGGTGTATCAAATTTGTTATTTTGATTTGGAGTATATATGAAATATAAATAGCACCACTTATCAGTTATATATATAGGGAGAGTTTGTTTTAATTTATATATAAATGATAAGTGGTGCTATTTTAATTTCATATATACTCCAAATCAAAAGAACATATTTGATACACCACTCACAAAATACCTAAAATAAGGAACAAAAACATAGTTTGCAAAATTTAATGGATAAAAAAGGCCATTAAATTACTCCTATTTTTTTTTTTTTAACCAGAATAATGAAATTTTGTAATGAAGATTAAGCCTCGGATGAACAAAAGCCATAAAAGAGATTTTCAAAAGGTAACTTAAACTATGGCATAAGAAAAAGGAAAACTTAAATGGAAACAACAAAGTTCGTAAAAACTGATAATTATACTTGATAGGAGGAAGTCAATTTCATTGTGTTAACAACTTCCAACATTCATATATGAAATAGTAGTCAAGCAAGAGGTAGGAGACATTGTAAACACCATTGATTATTTCGAGGAGCTGCTCAACCTCTTCTCTTCTCTAAAGTCCTTGTGAACAAGGAGACTCACAAGCTCACGAAAAGATAGTGGCAGAAAGCTTGAGTGTAAGGTTATTTTTTCTTGAACATAAAAGATCCCACTCCCTCTATTTAATTATTAAAATAAATGACAACTCTAAAATTAAACTCTTTCTAATTTATCTTAAAAACTAATTATGTTAAATAGATTCAAATAATTTTTGTTTGAGATTAAGGCTGTAATATAATCACGACGCTGAAATATCTACATATAATGTAAATTATGTTTTTATTATTATCAATATCAAAACATTTAATTTACTATAAATAATTATCATATAAAATTATTTGAATAATTCTATATAAATAGATTTGGTAATATAGGATGATTATTTTAATTTAATGAAATGAAGAAATTAACTTAATCCAAAATGCAAACTCATAACAATTATGCTTATATGATAACACTATTGTTGGATGCAGGAAGTATACTTAAGCAAACTCCTCAACACTTAATTTGTCAACCCGGGGGATCTGTAAACTTAGAGACTAAGCACAGGCAATGCCAGAGATGGTATGAATCTTTCTAATTTAAATCCCTACTTTCTTTAAAGGAAAGATTGCATAATCAAACTAAACAGAGAAAAGGCAACTTGAACCATCAAAATAATCTAAGACTGGAACAAAGAAGAATGCATTTGCAATAGGGAATTAAAGATAAAGAGAAATCACTCTAGCTAATTATTATTTAACTACTGAGTATGTGTTTTTCCTTAGTAGAGACATTTAGTAGTCTCATTAGATGGGCCCTTAAACCTGCTCCTTTAGAGATTTCCTTCTCACACTAATCTGTCATGTACTATCGTAGTCTGCTTGCACTAGTGTAGGAACAAAGCTTTATGCAGAAGGTATAAATGGTGTCTTTACTAAGGGATTTTTACTTCCTGCAAGGGCTTGAACTTTTTTAGGTTCAAAGCACTCAGATCCCGTGGAAAGAAGCTATTTCTTGCAATGGATCAGAGCTTCTTGCACTTAGCATTTAATTCTTAAAATGAGTTCTTAGTTATTGCAAGTGCGATTATATTGTTAAATCAAATTGCACACATAAAAATGAATGTTTCTAATCTTGATAGAGTGTAGGAATAAAAAAACAATCCATATACATTTATCCTGTCATAAGCATTTAATGAAAGAAAGAAGATTGTGGGAAGTAGACTAAAAAGGATTTTTGCATCACCCCAACATGCATTGGTGCAAGTTCATTTCTCCTGCTTGGACCAGGTGGGGAAAACCAACCAAACAAATCTATAGAAAAGGAAATATCACACTAACATGCACTGGTGCAGGTTTATTTCTCCTGCTTGGACCGGGTGGGGAAAACAAGCCAAACATAACTGCAGAAAAGGAAATATCACACCAACGTGCACTGGTGCATGATTATTTCTCATGCTTGGACCAGGCGGGGAAAACCAATATGAAATCAAGTGCAAGAAAGGAAATTTACCTAGTTCACACAACATATCCACTTTCACTCAAACAGGAATGCATGTGCCTACAAATTAAATCATACTTGACAATGTAAAGACAAATTACAAGAAATAAGAAATGGGGTAAACATGTTGGGCTGGCTGGGCCGTAGCCAACTAATGCATTTCCCTTTTAAATAAAAATGATGCTCAGTACTTTAATCAATTCATCAACTCAAATACAAAAATTTGATTCTAGAAACATGAGGCGGAGCTCCCTTTTTATTAATTCATTGAGGCAAGTACATACATTAATACATCGTCCAACCCAAATTCGGACAATAACAAAACACAACAACCTGTTACTACCTCTTTGTTTGTGTCTCTATTCTATCCAAAAAAAATCCCCTAGTCCTATTTACATTCTAAATTATATAGATCTTTGGCCAAGGGCAAAAATAGATCATTCAACCGATTACATAACCAACCACAGAATTTAGCTTTTCGGCCTTTAAACTTAGATAGTTAGCAAAACTGGCCGTAGCCAATCTCCAGCTTTCATTCTTCACAGATTCGATCTCGGCTGCCTTTGGATTGATCTTGCTGTTGTGGTTGAAGCTGCTCAAAATGGGGTAATTTTATCTCGACTGCCTTTGGATCAATATTGTTGTCGTGGTTGAAGCTACTCAAAATGAGGTGGTGATCAAGGAGGTTCAGATATGCTGCAAGGAACTGTTGTGCTAACAACGGTGCAAGATCCAATCCTGCACTAGGATCAACGGTCACGGTGAGTACTATAACTACCAAATAAACATTGGAGACATCGATAACTTACAAAGACTGATTAAAAGTAAGAAATCATTTAATAAATGATTAATTAATGCTAAGTTAAGTTAAAAATATGAAAAATAAAGTTTATACAAAATATGTCACCGTGCTTGGACTGATGCAAGATGAGAGTGTATGAAAGAGGTAAAACAATGGTAAATGGTTATGATTTAGGAAGGGTAAAATGGAAAAAAGAGAGAAAATTACGGGGCTAACATCCTCCCATCCCTAAGATGTTGTGTGTCCTCACACAACTCTTTACCTTTGCAAAAAACCTTCAAAATTTTGGGCATTCCAGTTCAATCCTACTCTGGCATACTGACATCAACGTATAATGTTTTAGACTTATTCTTTCTGATGTTCTTTAGTTTCTTTGTCATCTTGTTAAGTCACTTGAAACATTGCACAGCTCGGTACTTCCAAACTTTAACTTCTCTTTTCTTTTTCTAGATCTCTGTAGTTAATTCTTCTTTACTCTGTTCTTTATTCTCCTGTGCTTTAGCTATGAGATGTTCTAAGTTATGCACTTGAAGCTCTAGTTCAACTACCGAAACAACAAGAGTTACCAAATCTTTTTCTTTTTCTATCTCGAGAGGGGCTGTGTCTTCCTCAGGGACCTCAATATCCCTCATGGTTACATTAGGAAATTATTCTTCGTCTGGTTCTTCTTCTTCTGGTTCTTCTTCTCCTGCTTCTTCTTCTTCTTATTCTTCTTCTTCCGGTTCTTCTTCTTCTGGTTCTGGTTCTTCTTCTTTTACTGGTGTAGAAGGGGATTCAACATCCTGTGGGGACTGTGGTTCTTTTCCTGCACTAGATTCTTTATTCTTTTTCTAGGGCTTTTTAACGAAATCTGCCAATAGAGTGTCATATTCGACCTCTTCAAATTTTGCTGCATCTGCAAGGAATGACAGGGTGTCTTCTTTGGGGATCTGTTCCTGTACTGCTGGCGTAGAAGGAGTTCCTTCAACAGGCGCACTAGCTGTCTTCTTATTTAGAGATGGGTCCCTATCTTATTTTGATTTTTTAGGTCATTTCCTTTTTGCACTGGTGCAAGAAGGACTCCCCTTTACATTCTTACTCGAATCCGTGCTTGTGCTGGCGGGGTCCTCTGTCTCCTTTCCAACAACTGTTTTATTATGTAGTTGTTTTAACAACACCTCCCAGGTCATGTCTTTAACTTATAATTGTTTCTGGACAAAAATATTTATCAGCTCATGGTGATATAACTTCTTGTAGGCCTAGTCTGCCCGTTTGTCCCACACACCTTTGGCCATTTTCTCCAAGCTCTTAAGCAAAAAATAGGGTAAACTCATCCTCCACCAGATGTGCTGAGCGGCTTTGAAATGCTGCAACATCCTAAAATAGTATACAAAGGTGTGGGAGTACCTTTCCTCACAAGTTACAAATTTCTGTAGGATGAAAAGGAGGTCCTGCCACTGCCTCAGCAGGGCACTACGCGTAACTCCTTCCTTCCAATCTACCTTCATCTTCCTGTTGACGACAAAAGACTACCATTGCTTGCTTTCTAGTCTTTTATTTTTAAACCACTGCTCACCAGTATTTTCCAAGCCTGTCCCTGCTGCTACAAATTCTTCCATAACTTCAAATTTTAGAGGCCCAATTTTTACTCAACCATTTTTGAAACTTCTGGAAACTGTAAGGCCACTTCTCTTTTATGCCCGTCAAACTTTTGCAAGAACTAAAGAAAGCGCGAGTCTTGCAATAGTGCAAGACTATTGCGATACTCAGCAGTCTGTTCTACCCTAGTGAGAGATGAGGGTTCGCTTCAAACAGGTGACAACACTACTTAACGGCTATGAATAGTAAGGAATTTACATGCAACACCAAGAAAATTGGTTCTTATAGATAAGGATCCAACTGTCCACCGTCCTTTCCATCTTATCACCCATTCATTCCATTGAAATAGTCGTGGATGTACGACATCTTTGAGATCAAGCTGGATTGGTACTTGCGGCGACATTTTAATGGCTAGGTGAGGTAATGATTATGAATGAAGGACATCTAGGATTATGGTGGAAAGGGGCAATTATATCCAAGAAACGGTTAAACACTTCCACATTCCTTCATAATTCAAAAAACTAACTTAACATTCATTAAAAATGATCATGATTCTTAACTTAAATCATCTTATACTTTAAATAATTTTCTCCTAGTTAATATGTTAGCGCAAGTACTCATCGACTAAGTGAAAGAACTTCCTATAAATTTTCATGATGACCACTTTCCTATAATGTATACTATGAAGAGAATAAATTGTACTATGTTTCTCATAGGGTGCATGCTTGCACCATTCTGCTTGCACCACTTTAAACTATGCTATTCTACTCGTACCATTCTACTTACATTAATATATAGGACGACATGCTTGCACTAGTGCAAGCATAATACCTGAAAAAAGAATAGGGAATTTAAATAAAATATAAGCTGGACTTCCAACATGGCTTCCTCAATTTATACTAGAAATTTGCTTTTCCCTTTCTTGATGCTTCAGAGCATATCCTTTTGTTCTTGGTGCGTGAGATCCTGTAATGAATTCATGAGGGAACAAAGAAGTGGGAAAAAGGAAATTTTAGAATGGGAAGGAATTCTGTTACAGGGATTCTAGGAATACTACCATAAGAGGGAATAAATAGAAGTGGGATAGGGAGAAAAAAATTCAAGGGTAAAGTGGGATTTTTACGAAACGGTTAGGGTAAATTTAAAATAATATGGGAAGGTTAATCATTCTAGGATTGAAGAAGAAAATTGACGGAATATTACAAAAGTGGAATATGAAAAAGACATAAAATTTTCTGGAAGGTCTGCCTAAATTGGCGCAAGAAAAATAACTGTAGTGAAAATTAAGCGTTACTTGAATAAAAATATCCATGCTAATTACCCCAATTGTATAAAGGTTTGTTCTGCTGAACCTGCTTTTTCTTGGTGGTCGCTAGCATATCTAAAGATCAATCAACATTTTCTTTCTATTAGAAATTAGTGATCTTCCTACCAACAAGCTGGTTTTCAGGTTGATCCTTCTGAAATCATGTCAACGAACTGATTTTCATAATTACAGGAAAATGTGTTTTTTTTCTCTACGTTTTTTTATATATTTATTCTCTTTTTTTTTAAGAAGAAGAAAAAGAATTCATTTTTTCAAAGGGTTTGTATTACCATTCACCACTACCATCCCAAATGTCCATTGGACTTGCTGTGTAAAATCTTTCATGGCATGTGGCTGAAAATACTTCTTTAATCTGTGTCCATTTACCGAGAAAACTAAATTTTGTCCATCAATAGTTTTAACTTATACTGCTCCATTCTTGAATACTTGGATCACTTCATAAGGTCCCATCCAATGTGTATGGAATTTTCCTTTAAAAATTTTAAATCTACAATCATAAAGGAGCACCCAATCACCTGGTTGGAATTGCTTTTTTCTGAATAGACTTGTCATGCCACCTTTTGCATTGCTACTGAATTAGTATGTTCTACTGAATATCATCCCTACAAAATTCATATAACTCATTTAATTGGAGAAGATGTTGTTGTTGTGCCTCAGAGAGATCTAGTCCTAACTGAACTACAGTTCTGAAAGTTTTGATCTGGAATTCAATTGGTAACAAAACTTGTTTGCCATATACCAGATCATATGGTGTATGTCCCGTACTATTTCTCCAAGTGGTTCTGTATGCCCCCAAAGCTTCTGGAAATATTTCAGCCCAGTCTTTCAGGTGCATATTTACTATCTTTGTAAGAATGGACTCGATAACTTTCTTTGTAGATTCCACCTGGCCATTTGCTTGTGGGTGATACGACATGGATTTCCTATGCCGGATCTTGTATTGCTCCATCACACCCTATACCAGATTAGAAATAAACTGTGGACGATTGTCAGAAACAATTTCTCTAGGCACACCAAATCTAGTAAAGATTTCAATTAAAAGAAAATCAAAAACAACTTTTTCTATAGCAAAGGAAACAAATTTAGCTTCTACCCATTTCGTAACAAAATTTGTGAAAACCAAGCTATGCTTTTTACCTAATAACGTTGGATTTATTGGCCCTATAAAATCAATAGCCCATTTTTCAAATGGCTCAATCATAACTGGGGGGCATAAAGGCATTTCATTGGTTTGATTAGGCTGGCCCATTCACTGGCAGCTATCACATGACCTAACATATTGTTTGGCATCCTTAAACAAGGAAGACCAAAAGTAACCAACACACAATATTTTATATGCAGTCCACTTATCAGAGAAGTGGCCTCCACAAGGTTCATCATGAACAGATTTCAATATCTCAAACATTTCCTCCTCTCTTACAAACCTACAGATAATCACATCTAGACCAGTGTAAAAGAGGTCTACTTGAATCCAGAATTATGCAAAACTTTTCTGAATAATATTCCCCTTTCTACGAGTGGACAAGTGGGGTGGTGTTTTCCCAGTAACCAAGTAATTAGCAATGTCAGCAAACCTTAGAGAATCTAATGATAGAGCAAAAATATGTTCATATGGAAAATCATCATTAACAGGAGTTGCTTCACCAGGATTATATAATCTAGAAAGAAAATCTCTACAACATTAGATTTTCCTGGTCTATCAACAATAGTAATATTAAATTCCTGCAACAATAGTAACCACCTAGTCACTCTACTACTAGTCAATGGCTTGTTCATCAAATAATTAATCGTGGAATGATCAGTATGTACAAATACTTTATATCCTATAATATAGTGCCTGAACTTAATAATTGCAAAAATTACAGCTAAAAACTCTTTCTTTGTAACTGTATAATTTAATTCAACGGAAGACAAATTCTTACTAATATACTACCGTTCCGAATTTCTATTGGACTTACTGTGTAAAATCTTTCATGGAAAGTGGTTGAAAATACTTCTTTAATCTGTGTCCATTTACCAAGAAAACTAAATTTTGTCCATCAATATTTTTAACTTCTATTGCTCAATTCTCGAATACTCAGATCACTTGATAAGGTCTCATCCAATGTGTATGGAATTTCCCATCATAAAGGAGCACCCAATCACTTGGTTGGAATTTCTTTTTCTGAATAGACTTGCCATGCCACCTTTTTCGTTTCTGCTGAATTAGTATGTTCTGCTGAGTAGAATTCCTATGAAATTCATCTAACTCATTTAATTGGAGAAGACAC
>APFE030082388.1:37792-129590 GCA_000404065.3 Pinus taeda | reverse complement strand
CTTCAAGCCTCATTGTAAGACAGTTCAGAGGCATGTAGCCACACATCTCTTCTCAGAGATAAGCTACCATCGCCCTAGCTGTTTTATTTCTATTTCCGGTTGTAAGCATATTTCAGTATTTTCCATTAATGAAATGAAGTATTATTTCCGCTGCATCTTTGTGTATATGGTTATCTTTGTATTTTATTGCGTTCCTGTTTAAATCCGGATCATATTCCCATCACATTACTCGCATCCTAATACTCCCTGTTTCATTGTTCCCCTTGGTGACAGATACCACAAAGGCACCCAACCTCACACCATCATCAAAGGGCAGCCTAGGTACAGTACACACAGCAGTCATGACATCAGAGCATTCGTCAGAGTATGAGATGGAGAGACAAAGTGACTCATCCTCAGAAGAGCAGGCTCCCAGGAGAGATCACAAGAGTGGCAAACATGTCAGGGATGAGCCCACTACCCTCACTCAATTACAAGCATGCCCTCTTGCCATGTCATGTTTCCAGCACCTAGCATGTTTTCAATTTTTTCAAAGGGTGGCAAATTTTAGAGTTCATCATGAGTTGGCCCGTCTATTTTTACTTCATCTACATGGAGGTCAGTCTATCTTGGTCATGGTCACTTTCACATTGACACCCGAAACTATATCAGTGGCAACAGGTATACCAAATGTTGGAGAACACTGGCATAAGAAGAAGAAGGTGGATAGGCAACACTATGAGCCTTACATCAAGGCCAGATTCTTGAGTCAGCTCACAAGAGTCTTTCCCTTTAGATACTTGAAAGATGAGTATGCTCCACTCATGAGATTCATCATGAAATACTCAGCTGTGAGGGGAGGTTCTCTCGACTATATGCCTATCACATCTGGTTGCTCATGCACTTTACCAGGTGAGGATGATGAACCTCCCATTTTTCATATGCAGGACATAGGAGATGACACCTTCATGCTACATAAGACCCCTCAGAGTAGATAAGAGTGTGTATCACTTTGCTCATATCTGATTTTGGTGGATCATCAGTGGGATTGCAGGGCATTGCTTGGAGGACTTCATCTCCTGTGACTTCTTCAGCACATCACAGGTACTATCAGAGCCAGAGCAGGAGATGGTGGTCCTTCTCATCAGTATGAGCACCATGAGACCACTACCATGCCAGTTTTTGTTACATATCAAAGAGGCAGTAGGCACTTGTTTGCAGCAGCAAAGCGAGTGTTATCTCCACCTAGGGTGGAAGGGGCCTCGCTTCCGACATCAACGACATAGGTACTGGACAAGGGCAAGAGGCCTGTTTATGATGAGGGGCCATCAGGTGAACAGGAGACCGATGTCATCCTCATTCAGGATGATGAGGGAGAGGCGGAGAATGCCCAACTTAGGATGACCATTCAGGAGCAGAACACAGAGATCGAAGACTTGTCACTCAATGTGGAGAGATCCAGATGGATCATCAAGTATCTGGAGTAGAGGAACACACAGCTTGAGGACTAGCAGGCAATCATGGAGCTGCAAAGCATCCATGAGAATTGACAAGCTGCCCAGCAAAGGAGGATCGAGCTCACTACCTTGGAGCAAGAGATCAACAATGACCATGAGTCCTGGTTAGAGTGGATCAATATCCACCTAGAGAGACTGCTGGAGAAGGCCAACAGAGACAAAATGATACTGAGGAGGATGGCTTGTCATTATAGGGCACAGAACATGAGTGCAAAGGCCCGGATAAGGAGCTTGAAGGCCAAATTGAGTAGAGCAACAAAAGAAGAAAAAGAGCAAGATCAGCTTTGAATCTTGGCTGAAGCCTCTGTGGTCTAGCGTAGTGCCTCTTAGAGAACCTCCAGCCCAAATTTCAAGAAATTTGGGACAATTTTGGTCACATGGAAATTTTTTGGCACAAACACAGGTTTTTGCGTAGGATTGGGAGCTCCAAATAAGAAATGGTTTGCATTTTTGGATTCAACATGCAAAATCATGACTACGGGCACTCGAGTAAGAAATTTGCGCATAATTTGAGTCTCCAGGAGGTCAAAAACACCCAAAAAATGGCCTCACTGCCCCTATTTTGACACACAGGAAGCAGTCTTGGGAGAATGAAGATTTGGAGGGGAAAATGAGCTCCAATTTCAAAAATTCCACTTGGGTTGGAAAGTAGACAGGACAGGACAGGGTTGGAAAGTGGTGTAGCACATATAGAAATGGCGTGGCACATATAGGAAAAAAGGCCCAATTTGCCTCTTTTTCACGAAATTTTGATTCGCGACTTTTCATAAGTGGGCCCTCTCATCTACACTTCACTTTTTCGGCACCAAAGGTGGCATTTAAAGTATTTTCACTCTATATGGGCCTCTATCCAAGTGGCAAAGGAAGGCAAACAGTCACCCCAAGCCATTTGTCACGTTTGTAACGCTGCACCTATAGCTGATTTTTGGCTCTCCACCTTCATTTTGTAATGATTTGAGTAACTCCCCAACCCTTGGGTGTTCTATCTCTGCATGGAACATTCTATATATTGTATGCAAACTATTTGTAAAGGGTTGGTTGGCTTGTAACTTCTGGGAGACTGTGGGAAAGAAACTATGTTTCTTCATTGTATATTTTTTTACAGAGGATTAATGAAAGGCAGCGGCTCTGTTTCATGAGATTCATGTGGTTGTGAGTGTAGCAAATGTGTCTCTTATGTTTCATATGTATCTTGTTATGTTTCATAGCTCATTTCATATTCATTTCCGATGAAATTTTCTACAAAAAATCCCAATTTGATTTCAAGAATTCATCGTCAAGAAAGCTCTATATCGCCCGTGTTCAAATCCCATTCATTCCCGGACATTTTTGAGTATATTGAAGAGCTAGAGTTTGATTAGAAGCTTGAATTATCACTGTTCGAAACCAAATCCAAAAGGGCAGTTGACTCTACTGTCCACAATCCACAGTTTCTTGTAGACTTGGAGACGGAAAGGGCTAATCGGTCGATTGATAACTACATAGTAGCTCAGCTTCAAACTCCAATTGCTAGCCCCTTACAAACTGTGCACACTCCTCCAACACCTCCGAGGACAAATCCACGAAGAGTGATGGATGCCCGTTTCACACCTCTTGTCTTGCCTCAAGTTTTAGATGATATGCCTGCTGATTACCAAAGAAAAATCTCGTTTTTTGATGGCACCCCAAATGGCATTACTACTCAGCAACATGTGGATAGAATGGCAGACTTCTATGAACTTCATGAGATCGATGTGGATAATGTGGCGATGAGACTTTTTGTATAGACATTTGTAGGCGAAGTGAGGAAATGGTTCAGTGGTTTACCGGCTGCACGTATCGCTACCTTGGCTGACCTACAAAGACAATTTTTAAACCGTTGGGAAGTGAAAAAGAATCCTCTTCAAATTCTGGACGAATATGAGAAAATTAACGAAATGCTGGTGAGTCGGTCCAAGATTATTGCAATAGATTCAATTCAGTTTATAACGAAATTCCAGATCATCTAAGGCCACCTGTGGGACTAGACATGGTGAAGTTCCCGGATGGTTTTGATGCTGACATGGCTTATCAATTGAGAGAAAGAGAACTGGCCACAATGGAAGACATGTAGAAGATAGTGGTCAATGTTGAAGCAAATCTGCTGACCAAGAGAGCTAGAGCAAAGGCAGAGAAGAAGGTCACTACAAAGGAAGAATCTTCCTCGGTAGATTAGCTACCTCGGAAGGTAGAGCAGATGCTTGAAAGAGTGAAACTTGACAAACCGGAGTCACAAGTTAGAAATCCTAACTTTCGTGGGTAGCAACAATCACATTATAGAATAAGACAGAGAGATCAGCGAGCCCAAGAGCAGACTGCGCAACAGCCAGTACAAACACCTTTGTAGCAAAATTTTGTGCATGTACCGGAATTAGATGAGGACGAGAATGTAATAGGTGAAGAAAATCACCTCTTTACTCTGGATTATTTGCCTATTTATCTCACTGAGGATGAAGAGTATGCAGAGAGTTCAGCTGTACACAAGGACGTAGATTTCATTCTAACAAATGACATCGTCTTGGAGGAAGAATCTGATGAATACCAAAGAGGCTACATGAATGTTTTGTCCACCCAATAGCAGCGATATTCACTTAGAAATAGAGATGTGCTGGTCAGACCCATATAGAAAAGGAAGGATGTTGAGGCATCAAAGAATGATTCATCACTTGCACAAACGAAAGGAAAAGAGGCAGTTGATCCGGAGAGAAGCAAATCACCATTAGCAAAACAATCACATCAGCAAGTTGCATCGAAAGAAAAAGAAAGGAAAGACATCCCAGTCAAAGACATAGAAAAGATTCCTACTTTTAATTTGGAAAATGAAATTTCTAAATTAAAGGTATACATCCCCTTGACTAAAATAATGAAGAGCAGTAGTTATAAAGGACAAGTATCGAAAATGTTGAATTTGGACCCCATGTCCGACATGGTGAATGTCGAAGATGATCAACCTGAAATGATTTTTGGGCCAGCATCGAATGGTGAGTCTCCTGATAGTGATGTGCCACCGTTTTATATCAGTTTAAGATTGCATGATTTTGTGTTACATAATGCCATGTTCGATTCCGGAGCTTCTCACAATCTCATGCCCAAGGTAATCATGGATAAGCTTGGTCTGGACATCACCCGGCAATATCATGATCTCTATTCATTTGATTCCAGTAGAGTAAGATGTAAAAGTCTCATCAAAGACTTGGTTGTGAGTTTGGATCAGCTCCCAATGAAGAATGTTTTGATGGATGTTGTGGTAGCAGATATTCCTCCCAGGTTTGGCATGCTTCATTCTAGGTCTTGGGTAGCGAAATTGAAAGGGACACTACAGCTAGATTTCTCCTATGCAATGATTCCAGTGTTTGGACAAATGAGGAAATTGTATCGGGAACAAAAAATGAAATACATGATCACAAGCAAGGAGAAACCCATAAATCATCCAATTAACTATGTACATACAGATTTAGAGTCTTTTGTTTTTTATTCAGATAGTTTCAATGATATAGATAGTCAATTAGTAGAAGCAAATGATATTCCGGAAATAACAGAAAATTTTAGAGAAGTTTTGAAGAAAGAAGAACAAGAACAGCAGAACATCGTTGGGCAATCAGCTGAAAATAATGGACAGCAAGCAAACAAGGCACAACAAACAGATTTCCAGCACGTGCAAGAGGAGAAAGAAGGTTTGTGGACCATGTATTTCGATGGAGCAATGGGAAATGATGGCGCTGGAATTAGAATTTGGGTACGCAATCCTTTCTCCGCCCCAAACAGAGTCCCTAGTAACGTGTGGGTATGCTCTTACAAGTTGGCCTTTGAGTGTTCAAATAATGAAGCTGAGTATGAAACTTTGATTGCTGGCCTAAAGATTCTAAGAAAGTTGAATGCTAAGAGTATTTCAGTATATGGCGACTCCGAATTGGTCATCAAGTAGGTCAGAGACGAATATCAAGCAAAGAATCCTAGAATGCGGGCTTACCGTAATGCGGTCCTAGACATTTTAAAATTATTTTTAGAATACACCTTGACATGTGTGCCTTGTGTACAGAATAATATTGCTGATGCTCTTGCCAAGGCAGCAAGTAGGTTGAAGATCCCTATGAACTCTAGCAACAAATTCGAAATACATGTCAAGCATCATCCAATCATTCCAAACAATCAAAGCTATTGGCAAGTGTTCCAAGATGATGAGGAGATTGATGATTTTCTGCAAAACAAAGGCAAGTTCAAAGAGACCTCAATTGATGAAGAAAATGACGATGATAAAGGTAATGGTATAGATGAGGTGCATATCAATGAAATGGATGTATTGCAGCTAAAGAATAATGTTATTCCCAAAGGCTGGATACCTCTAGAAGAACTCTTTGGTCAAGATGATGTAGCTCACAAGCCAACATTACAGCCAATAGAGAAGGGTGTGGAAGAGGTCAATATCAGAACAACTACAAATCCTAAATTGGTAAAATTGTCCAAAGCATTGCTGCCAAATATCAAGGACAAATATATCAGTTTGATGCCTTCATTTGCAGATGTGTTTGCTTGGGACTATTCTGACTTAAAGACATATGACACCAATATAATTCAGCACACTATACCCATCAAGCCCAATCAAAAACCATTCAGACAGAAGTTGAGAAGGCTAAATCCAAAGTTGCTTCCATCTATTGAAAAGGAGATCAACAGGTTGTACAAATCAGGGATCATTGTGCCAATCAGATTTTTGGATTGGAACTCTAACTTGGTGCCTGTACAGAAGAAGACAGGTGAGATTTACTTATGCATTGATTTTAGAAATCTCAACAAAGTTTCATTGAAGGACAACTATCCACTGCCCAAAATGGACCATATACTTCAGCGAGTAGTGGGAGAATCTCGTATGTCACTGCTTGATGGTTATTCGGATATAACCAAGTTTCTGTCCATGAAGATGATCGAGACAAGACAGCATTCACCACTCCATGGGGAACCTTTCATTATGCTAAAATGCCTTTCGGCTTGAAGAATGCGGGTGCCACATTTCAGCGTGCAATGGACTTGGCTTTTGCAAATGAGAAGGATGTCTTTTTGGTGGTGTACCTGGATGATTTGACGGTGTTTTCCAAATCTGATGAAGAGCACATGTACCATCTTAAAACTGTCTTCCAAAAGTGCAGAAAATATGGCTTGTCGCTGAATCCGAAGAAGAGCTTGTTCGCCATGGAGGAAGGCAAACTACTCGGGCACATTATCTCGAAAGATGGCATTCGTATTGACCCAGCACGTGTGCAAGCAATTTAGCAAATCGATCTGCCCCGGAATAAAAAGGAGATACAATCGTTCAATGGTAAGATTAATTTTCTGCGTCGCTTTGTACCTAATCTTGCTGAGCACCTAAGAGAGATGACAAATATGCTTAAGAAGGACAGCCAAGTGAAATGGACGAAGGAGGTTGTAAAATCTTTCAATTTGGTCAAATTGGCTCTTTCCTCAGCCCCAGTTCTAGTCAGCCTGGACTACACTCAAGATTTCATATTGTTTTCATTTGCTTCGGAGCATACTATGGCAGTGGTGTTATTGCAGAAAAGAGATGATCATGAAAGACCCATTGCATTTTTCAGCAGAGCTATAAGAGACACAACCTTAAAGTACAACATCATTAAGAAGCAAGCCCTTGCACTTGTGAAGGCATTGAAAGATTTCCGGGTGTATATTCTACATTCTCACATTCTAGCCTATGTTCCTAACACTACTGCTAAAGATGTTTTAGTGCAGACCGATCCGAAAGGAAGAAGAGGCAAGTGGATTGCAGCCTTGCTGGAATATGATGTGGAAATAAAGCCCACAAAGCTGGTTAAAGGACAGGGATTGGCGAAGTTAATGGCTGAATCAAACTTGCATGCCTTGGACATAAATCTGATCATTGCTTTGTCCGTTGAGGATGAGGAAGGATCATCAATTCAGGTATCTGAAATTTTTGCTCTTTCTCCATGGTTTTTAAATATCATATATGTGCTTAAAAATTTGTCACCACTACCCGGCATGACTAGAAACAAAGTGAGAACACTCAAGTTGAAGGCTGCCAAGTTTTGCATTCTTAATTCTTCACTGTATTGGAAAGATCCCGATGGTGTTTTGTTAAATTGTTTGGTGGAAAAGGAAGCAAAGAATGTCATGGAGGACTGCCACCAAGGAGATTGTGGTGGTCACCTTTTTTGGAAGTCAACAGCAAACAAAATTCTGAGAGCAGGGTACTATTGGCCGACATTGTTTGTTGATGTATATAAAATGGTTAACCACTGTCATAAGTGTCAGATTTTCGAAGGAAAGTGGAAGTTACAGCCTCTACCACTTAGGCCGATTGAGGTGAGTGCCCCTTTCCAGCAATGGGGATTGGATTCATTGGAGAAATTCATCCCGCTTCTTTTGGACAGCATAGGTGGTGTTAGTGCTCAAATCTACCTTAGGTTGAAATAAGGTAAGACTCAAGGCTACATCAAACCACGCTCAACCTCGTAGCTAGCCCTACGAGGACAGGAGAGGGCTCTCTCCGGGTCAATCTCGGCAAAATATGATCGATGAGACTCGAGATGACTGAAATAGAAGCTAATTTTATGCTAGGTATGAAGTGCAGGGGTTTGATTTGATTTTGGGTTTTTAGGGTTTTGTTGAAAACAATGGGAAAGGCAATTTGGGCTCGGGGATGAAGCACAGTTTCTGCAGAGATCTGATTGGGGCAAGGAAGGCAATAATTTTGATGCTTTAAAGCAAGTGAGATGGGTAGATCAGACTGGTGATCAGCTAAGGAGAGCAAGGAAATCTCAAGGATTCTCCTTAAACTGAAGAAAACATGGAAATTTAAACAAACTTAAAGGCAGAGCATAACCATCAATGGATTCTACCTTAAAACTTCATTTGTTCAATTGCAGAAGATGAAAGAAGGAAAATGATACACATAACAACTTACAATTACTGAAAGAAACACACCATCAAAACATAAAGCCACATGGATCCCAAACAATGCTGCAAATACCTGGTCTTTTCTTAGCCAAAAATGCAGAGAAAATATGTACAATAGTATGCCAAAGTAATCCCAAGTGTCCAACCTCTCCAACCCCTGAAAATGATTGAAAAATTACATCATATAGACCATCCTAACCCCTATCCTTTCCTCTAGGGGTCGAGCTCATCATTCTAGGATCTGTTTGAACTAATTATAAATAAGGAACTGAAATCTAGATAGTCAAACAACTTACCCCCATATGCTAGGAAACTAATTCATTCATTTAATTTTCACCTTTTAGTGAATGAATCCTCTAGAACAAGTAAAAATGTGTCAAAATTACATCATACACATCAAATTACATCAAGTTGAGTCACAAATTACATCAAGAGGTGAAACTAGTCATAACTGGCCGAAATTCTGAGCTGGAAGGTGAAAATTTGACCAAAAATCTCTATGTGGCGCACGCCTGAGCTCTACACATCGCGCACCTTTCAGCCTGATTTTGGGGCACTTCCCGGCATCCAAATTGAGCTCAGATTAGCTTGTTGGAAAGACCTACCTGTCTACTTTCCAACCCAAGTGGAAGTTTCCAATTTTGTGTCCATTTGCCCATCCAAAAGTGCATTCTCCCAAGACTGCTTCCTGTGTGTCCAAAAAGGGGCAGTGAGGTCATTTTCATGGTGTTTTTGGGCCTTTTGATCACCCAGAACTTGATGAAATGCTTTGGCAATAGCTGACCATGCATAACTTACCATGAAAAATCCAAAACTATAAAGGTTTCATCCAGCAAGTGTCGCAATCATAAGCGCGCGCGTCGACGCGCTACACGTTGAGCTGAAAAACCTGTTTTGCAAGCCAAAAATTTCAAAATGACAAAATTTTCTCCAAATTCCTTGAAATTGGGGCTGAAGGTGCCTCATCAAGTGCCATACTCAACCAAAGAAGCTTTGGCCAAGATTCGGAGCTGATCTTGCCTTTTACTCCGTTTCAGTGTCTTCCTAGTGCATGCAGTTCATTGATGGAATCATTGTCTTGTTCGTATGATGAATCTCTCCGTCTCCATGGTGTTTTAAACAAGGTGTATGTTTGGTTTGGAATAACTTGTCATAATCAATCCATGCAAAGCTTATAAGATGAGGGTTGTTCTCATCTTTACCTTCATAATCTCCATGATGCCAATAAAGTTTACCAACTATGTTTTCTTTAAACATTCACCATACAAAAAATACCATCAAACAACCATCAAAATTTGGATGAAAATCTATGAGAGAAGCTCAACCCATTTGTACAAATGATGATCCAAGCATATTGGGCAATTTTGGAGCGAAATTTTGAAGTTTTTGGGCTTGTTGGCTGTATGCGCCGCGCGCCCACCCAACGTGCCGCGCACACTCAATGCGTCACGCCAGTGTATTTTTACACTGTGAAAACTCGCCCAATGCGCCGCGCGCACTCAATGCGTCGCGCGCCTGCCTAACGCGCTGCACACCACATAGTTCATTTTGCGGGAGGCTTTTGGAGGCCTTCCTAGTGTCAAAATTGGGTGTAGGATAGCTTATTGGAAATTTCTTTGTGTCTACTTTCCAACCCAACTAGAATTTTTCAATTTGGAGTTCATTTGCCTTGTCAAAAATCAAATCTCCCAAGACTGGTCAAAATGTACCAAATGAGGCTGCCTCAAGGTAGAGTGTTGTTGCAGTCAACTTTTAAATGCCTTCCTCAACTCCACATTGAGCTCATGATAGTTCATTGGAAATATATGTTTGTCTAGTTATCCTTTGACGCATCAAGAAGGTTATTGGGCCAACCAAGCTAGGAGAAAAATTGATTTTCCCAAGGTCACTTCATAGGTGCATCAATTCTCCCAAGGCGATTGTATTGTTCACATTTCTCTAAAACCATGACACCTGTGTAAAAAGTGAAGGAGGTTTTTCTTCCTTGGCCTGTTATGGAAAAAAACCTCTCTCAGTTTTTCAAAACTCATCTTTTATTGCTCTGGAACATCTTTTGATCTAAACTTATCCCGATGTGTGAAACAAGGGATTTTGTCGAAATGAAGCGAAATGAAGGGGATAAGGGGCTTCTAAATTCTTGGGGAACTTTTTGGAAGTAGGAAGATATGTTAGGAAGCAGGGGAAAGTGGAATCTCAGATATCGAGTGAGGGGAAAGGGTCCAAAAGGGAAAAACACAGGCCTAACCTAGAAAATTGCCAAGTTGTGGCAAGAAACTAGGGTTTGTGCAAAAATGAGGAATTTGGGGGATCTCAGTGATGGGAAGTGTTTAATAAGGTACATGAATGATAGGGGAAAGTGTATGAACATTAGGATACAAGTTTTGCTAATGATTTGACCATTCAAGAGAAATTGCCTTCAAAACCCTAGGAGAGGGAAATGAACCTTGCCTAGGCGCAATTGAGGCATGAACAAGGTGTAAAATGACCCAATGAAACATGACATGATGATAAAAACCTTCTGAATGATGATAGACTCAGTTGAATGGTGACATGGACCGTCATTTGGGCAACTTTGAAAGGAGTGAAAGCAAACCCTAGACCTAATGCCTAGTGACCAAATTTTGCTTGAAGACTCACTGAAATGACAAAATTTGATTTTGACACCTTAAAATCACTTGTAAGAGCATGTTTGATCACTGGAGGAAAGCCTGAAAGACTACACTAACAGGTGGTCCGCACACCAAAAGATATTTCACGAAATGGTTGAGGCAATTCCCACCAGACAAGCACACAATGCGGTAATCATTATTCCTTGAAAATAACATCTTGTCTGCTTGGTGTCCGATAGCTAATCAATTAGCACCAGCTTTCAAATAAAAAAGGATGGTAGGCTTGTCATAATATCACAATCATTTTGGGCCTCAACTACCTGTCATCTGCAGAATTGGATTGCCGAATCTTCGAACAATCATTGTAACATAATCAAAAGCTCTGGAAAAAACAAAGAGCTGGCATAAGAGGTGTCATGCACTATGGGCAACTAGGTCAGTAAAAATCCAAAGGTACAGTCACTGTTTGAGCTTGTTTTATGGAGTTGATACAGTATTCCTCTCTCTCACGCGGTAGTCCTTCTCAGAGGCCAGCAGTGAAGAAATCCCATGCAGAGAAAGTTGAATCAAATGGTCCACTTGCAGCAGACCAGAGAAGAAGTTTTCAAGAACACATCCAAATTGTAGGAGAAAATCAAGAAAATTTATGACAGAAAGGCAAAGGTGGACAAATTTTAGGTGGATGATGTGGTGCTGAAGTGGGATGCAAGGAATGAGGAGAAAGGCAAACACGATAAGTTCGAGAACCTCTGGAAAGGTCCTTTCAAGATTGCAACATATCGGGGGCAGAATGCCTTTCTTCTGAAGGAAATGAACGGGGAAGATTGTCCAGGAGGGCCGATCAATGGTCGACTGCTCAAGCGGTACAATTTCTAAGTTATTAACACTACTTCCATTGTCACTGTAAATACCATTTTATTTCATTTTTGTTAGAGTTGGTTAAGTTAGCCTTTAAGTCATTTCAATGTCAAGTTTGAGTCAGTTTTTTAGTCATTTCAGTTTCACAAAGGAGTCAGAGTCATGTATTATTTGTTGAAATGATGACTCCATAGCCCAATGGATGAAGGCACTATCTAGCTCTTCCCGAGATCTGCTGTTCTTGCCACCTCCAAGGAGCTACCATCCCCCATTGGAGCCAATGTTAGAGTCAGTCTGGTCAGTCCTCCATCAGAGATCAAAACTCTTTATGCATTTCATTTTTTCGGTGTCCCGCTCCATTCACCTAGTTACATTTCACTAGGAGCATGCCATAATCTGATGGAGAAGGTCATGCTAGTCATTCCCCCTCATGTCTGGCTCTTGTTGGCTCGGGTCTTTTGTCAATAATCATCAAAGTCCATGACAGTCAAGGTCTGGTCCTTTAAAGGACAAAAGTCATTTTCGATGTTTAGGTCTAGGGATTCATCCATTTGGTCTTTAAACATATTCAGTAAAGCCATGCAGGCCAGATTAAGGCCCTTACATAGTTATGATTCAGAGAGCTTCATCGTCATGTGGATAGACTTCGACTCTTCTTCAAAACTCTGTTTTGAAGAAAAGTCAAACAGTGTCATTTATGACAAAAAATTTCAAAAAAACGTCAGTTGGTTTCTTCAGATGCAGTCATGGTTTCCGTGGCCAAATGTCCTGTCATGCAATCCTTGCAAAGAGTGCTAAAAATTTCATCATTGAGCTAAAATTTCAAAAGGGAAAGTGAAAATCGGTGTGTTTTAAAGTCAGTGAAAAAGTGTCAAAACATAACATTAGAGAAATGGGTTTTTGAGGAAGCAAAAATTTAACCCATCACTCCCAAGGCTATATATACAAGTTTTTATCAAAATCAAAGGCATTGTGCTAATCCAAGCATTGGAGAAATGTTGCAAAGGGTGTGAGTGTGCATCGTGCATGTTTGAGTGAGTTGGAGGCAGTTTGAAGGAGCGCGGCGCATATACTCAGGGGTGCGGTGCACACAGAGCCAGCCTGTAGTTCAATTTTTCCATAGGCGTGACACACACCCAGGGCGCAGCGCACTAGGTTTTGCGTGCGGCGCACATAGATCAAGGGAAGAAACAAGGCAAAATCACCTCCAAATTTTTTTGAAGCCCGTCAAAGTGAAAGGTAGGCTCTATGACATCACTTGTTCATCAAATTTTATAAATGATATGGTGGTTTATAGTGATGTTTGAGTGCAACCAAATTCATAAAATCAACTACAAGAAAGCACCAAAAACCATGATGGCTAGGGTTGCAAAAGTGTATTGTTAGTGCCAAGGTTCCATTCCACCCATCATTTTTCCCTCACCTACCATTTTCCTACCCCCCTTTTCTCATTTTTCCTATTATCCCTACCCTAAATTACTACCAAACCCTCTCCCCTATCCCTCCCCTCTTTGGTCAACATAACACCGCAAACCCTACCCTATCAAAATACCCAAATCCCTCCCATATCCCTAAACAAACTTCTCCCTATAACTCCTATTCCCATCACATTACTCCCATCCTAATACTCCCTGTTTCATTGTTCCCCTTGGTGACAGATATCACAAAGCCACCCTCACACCATCATCAAAGGGCAGCCTAGGTACAATACACACAGTAGTCATGACATCATAGCATTCATCAGAGTATGAGATGGAAAAACAAAGTGACTCATCCTCAGAAGAGCAGGATCCCAGGAGACATCACAAGAGTGGCAAACATGTCAGGGATGAGCCCACAACCCTCACTGAATTACAAGCATTCCCTCTTGCCATGTCATGTTTCTAGCACCTAGCATGTTTTGAATTTTGTCAAAGGGTGGAAAATGTTAGAGTTCATCATGAGTTGGCCTATCTATTTGTGCTTCATCTACATGGAGGTTAGTCTATCTTGGCCGAGGTCACTTTCACAATGACACCCGAAACTATATCAGTGGCAACAGGTATACCAAATGTTGGAGAACAGTGGCATAAGAAGAAGAAGGTGGATAGGCAACACTATGAGCCTTACATCAAGGCCAGATTCTTGAGTCAGCTCATAAGAGTCTTTCCTTCAGATACTTGAAAGATGAGTATGCTCCACTCATGAGATTGATCATGAAATACTTCAGCTGTGAGGGGAGGTTCTCTTGACTATATGCCTATCACATCCAGTTGCTCATGCACTTTACCAGGGTGAGGATGATGAACCTCCCGTTTTTCATATGAAGGAACATAGAGAGGATGAACACCTTCATGCTGCATAAGACCCCTCAACAACAGCTTAACAGTGTGTATCACTTTGGTCTTATTCGGATTTTGGTGGATCATCAGTTGGGATTACAGGGCATTGCTTGGGAGGACTTCATCTCCCGTGACTTCTTCAGCACATCACAGGTACTGTCAGAGCCAGAGCAGGAGATGGGTGGTCCTTCTCATTAGTATGAGCACCATGAGACCACTACCATGCCAGTTTTTGTTACATATCAGAGAGGCAATAGGCACTTGTTTGCAGCACCAAAGTGAGTGTTATCTCCACCTAGGGTGGAAGGGCCCTCACTTTCAGCATCAGTGACACAGGTACTGGACAAGGGCAAGAGGCCCATGCATGATGAGGGGCCATCAGGTGAACAAGAGACCGATGTCATCCTCATTCAGGATGATGAGGCATAGGCGGAGAATTCCCAACTTAGGATGACCATTCAGGAGTAGAGCACGGAGATCCAAGACTTGTCACTCAATGCGGAGAGGGCCATATGGATCATCAAGTATCTGGAGCAAAGGAACAAGCAGCTTGAGGACCAGCAGGCAATCATGGAGCTGCAAAGCATCCGTGAGAATCGATAAGTTGCCCAGCAAAGGAGGATCGAGCTCACTACCTTGGAGCAAGAGATCAACAACGACCATGAGTCCTGGTTAGAGCGGATCAATATCCACCTGGAGAGACTGCTAGAGAAGGCCAACAGAGACAAAACCATACTGAGGAGGATGGCTTGTCATTACAGGGCGCGGAACATGAGTGCAAAGGCCCGGATAAGGAGCTTGAAGGCCAAATTGAGCAGAGCAACAAAAGAGGCAAAAGAGCAATATCGGCTTCAAATCTTGGCTGAAGCTTCCATGGCCCAGCATAGTGCCTCTTCGAGAACTTCCAGCCCAAATTTCAAGAAATTTGGGACAATTTTGGTCACATGGAAATTTTTTGGCACAAACACAGGTTTTTTCTCCCTGTGCACCACGCGGAGCTCCAAATAAGAAATGTTTTGCATTTTTGTATTCAACATGCAAAATCATGACTACTGGCACTCGAGCAAGAAATTGGAGCATGATTTGAGTCTCCAGGGGGTCGAAAACACCCAAAAAATGGCCTCACTGCCCCTATTTTGACACACAGGAAGCAATCTTGGGAGAATGATGATTTGGAGGGGCAAATGAGCTCCAAATTCAAAAATTCCACTTGGGTTAGAAAGTAGACAGGACAGGATTTCGAAAACGCACACTTGGGCACATTTTGGACTCCTGCAAGTGCCTCAAAACTAGCCCCAAAGTGGCGCGGCGCATATAGGAAAAAAGGCCCAATTTGCCTCTGTTTCGCGAAATTTCAATTCGCGACTTTTCATAATTGGGCCCTCTCATCTACACTTCACTTTTTCGGCACCAAAGGTGTAATTTAAAATATTTTCACTCTAGATGGGCCTCTATCCTAGTGGCAAAGGAAGGCAAACAATCACCCCAAGCCATTTGTCACGTTTGTAACGCTGCACCTGTAGCTGATGTTTGGCTCTCCACCTTCATTTTGTAATGATTCGAGTAACTCCCCAACCCTTGGGCATTTTATCTCTTCATGGCACATTATATATATTGTATGCAAACTATTTGCAAAGGGTTGGTTGGCTTGTAACTTCTGGGAGACTGTGGGAAGGAAACTCTGTTTCTTCATTGTATATTTTTTTACAGAGGATTAATGGAAGGCAGCGGCTCTGTTTCATGAGATTCATGTGGTTGTGAGTGTAGAAAATGTGTCTCTTATGTTTCATATGTGCCTTGTTATGTTTCATAGCTCATTTCATATTCATTTCCAGTGAAATTTTCTAAGTTAGATAAGGTAGAATTCAATTTTATTGCTCTGCCTGTGGGAAAATTTCATGTTCAATGTTATTTATTCTGTTGAAAAGGATTCATGTGTGTATGCCCTTTTCACTCTCCTAAGAAATCTCTCCATTCCACGTTGTTTCAAACTAAATTGCTGGACTCCCCGCCTATCTTGCCTCATGAAGTAATCTGTGTCTTTATATTAAATTCTCTGTTCATTGAGGTCCATTGATCCCATACCATCCTAGAAACACAGTCATTCATAAAAATCACTTCTTGTATCCATATTCAATTACTAGCGTAAGATAAATATTTCACTGTAAGTCATCTTAGGCCATTTCGTTTATCTATTCACTGAGTGTGACTTGGAGAGAGCCCTCTCCTGTTCTAGTAGGGCTAGCTACCAGACTGAGCTTGGTTTGTGGTTACCTTGAATTTTGCCTTCCTTTAGCCTAAGGTGGATTTAGGTGCTAACATAGTGGCGACTCCGCTGGGGAGACGAAATCAATCCCCTTGCTTCTTATTAATTCTAAGCTTCCGGATGACAAGTTTAGGATTTGATAGGCTGAGTAAAGTTGGATGTGTCCTTTGATTTTTCTCAATAGCACGCTGGCTTCTAGAAGATATACTAGAGCTAATCCAGATCCCGACCCTCCGCACATCTACGAAAATCACAATTTGATTTCAAGAATTCGTCGTCAAGAAAGCCCTATATCGCCCGTGTTAAAATCCCATTCATGCCCAGACATTTTTTAGTATATTGAAGAGCTAGAGTTTGATGAGCAGTTTGAATTATCGTTGTTCGGAACCAAATCCGAAAGGGCAGTTGACTCTACTGTCCACAATCCACAGTTTCTTGTAGACTTGGAGAGGGAAAGGGCTAACCGGTCGATTGATAACTACATAGTAGCTCAGCTTCAAACTCCAATTGCTAGCCCCTTACAAACTGTGCACACTCCTCCAACACCTCCGAGGACAAATCCGCCAAGAGTGGTGGCTGCCCGTTTCGCACCTCTTGTCTTGCCTCAAGTTTTAGATGATATTCCCGCTGATTACCAAAGAAAAATCCCATTTTTTGATGGCACCCCTAATGGAATTACTACTCAGCAACATGTGGATAGAATGGTAGACTTTTATGAACTTCCTGAGATCAATGCAGAGAATGTGGCGATGATACTTTTTGTATAGACATTTGCAGGTGTAGTGAGGAAATGGTTCAGAGGTTTACTGGCTGCACGTATCGCTACCTTGGCTGACCTACAAAGACAATTTTTAAACCACTAGGAAGTGAAAAAGAATCCTCTTCAAATTATGGTCGAATATGAGCAAATCAAAGAAATGCTCGTGAGTCGGTCCAAGATTATTGCATTAGATTCAATTCAGTTTATAATGAAATTCCAAATCATCTAAGGCCACCTGTGGGATTAGCCATGGTGAAGTTCCCAGATGGTTTTGATGCTGACATGGCATATCAATTGAAAGAAAGAGAACCGACCACAATGGAAGACATGCAGAAGATAGCGGTCAGCGTTGAAGCAAATCTACTGACCAAGAGAGCTAGAACAAAGGCAGAGAAGAAGGTCACTGGAAAGGAAGAATCTTCCTCGGTAGATATTTACCTCAGGGGTACCTTATATCGGAAAAATATTCACCTTTGGGTACCAAATTCCCTAGTCCATCATGCTTCTAAGATATATGAGAATCCTCTTAGCTGCTAGAGGATGGCTTTATCAAGGGGCCACCTGAAATATTCCAAAAATACCAATTGCCTACTTAATTTCTAGCCTTGAGGTTGTCAAATTTAAGAGGTTCCCAATAATAGAATTATATAAATTCTAGTCCACTTTTGGTGATTCTTCAGCCTTGCTGAGCTTGAAACCTATAACCATTGGTGTGCTCACCAAAGAACACTTCCTTGAGATACTTTCTTTGTGAGATAAAATTTCCTTTTGAAGTCTGTACAATCTGCAAACTAAAGAAATAGGAAAGCTCTCCAAGCATAGGAATCCCAAACTCGGCCTTCATATCAGCTTCTGTAACAACCCTATACAAAAATCCATGTAATAAAGTTACTAAAGGAAAATAATAACCAAGGTTATGGGACACGTATTCCATGCTGAATGTTGGGAAAAACATATTGATGGGGATCACTTGTGATTAATTAATGTCTATGGAAATTGACAAAGGCAATGGAAAATGATTTGAAAAGAAAAAGTGGCATTAATTGGCATTTATTTATGAAAATAATGGAAAATATGAGAAATGGAAGGTGAAAGGTCACAGGCTCCAAGTGAGGAGGAAATTGAAGGAAAAATAAGAAAAATGAAGAAAATAGACGCCTTAATGATAAAAAGGATTTTGAGGATCAGTTCACAGCTTTGGTGAGATTAGTATTTGGTACTCTCATTCTATTCTCTCTCTCTCATACTCTTGGAGTTTTCTTGGAGAACTCTTGGAGGAGTGTGGAATACGTGGGATTTGGAGCAAGAAGGCAAAGGAAGAGCAGGAAAGCATAAGGGAAAATCTAGGTCAACAACTATAGTGGGTTTTTCTTGTAGGTGTCGAGTTGCATGTATGATTTCCTTGCTATTTTTTGCATACAGGGTGTATACATGTGGTTTCTCAGTTATGATCTTTCATTGGCATGGAGGATTTCCTAGATTGACACTGGTTTTGGCTAACCTTATCATTTCCTAGAGAGCCATGGTGTTGTGGGTTTTTCCTTTTTTTTCTAGTTGGTGCTCATGTTCCTTATAGTTGCGGGTTGAGTTATTAGTTCTTGGAGCCTTGGTTGGACAAATGCCATGGAAGCCCTGTAAAAGCTTGGGTTGAGTTACTAGTCCTGGAATCCTTGGTTGGAAAAATGTTCTAGAGCCCTTGGTGGGTTGAGTTAGTAGTCCTAGAAGTGCTGGCCCGAAAAATGCTCTAGAGCTGTACAACAACTGTGGGTTGAGTTAGTATTCCTAGAATCTTTGGTTGGAACAAAAGCTCTGGAGACCTCGACAACTCTGGTAGAGACTGATCTGGTGATGCTTAGTGATGTCAGACCATGAGGTGGAATCATTGGTTGAGGGTTGAGGTAGTTTGGCCTCTGGAAGCCCTGGTTTGGTGTTCTTAGTTTATTCCATGAGATCCCACATTCATGCTTGGAATATGGTGTGGGGCTAATTGGTTGAAAGAGATATTTTCTTCATCCCAATCTACGGTCAGGTGGTATGTGGAAGTCTTTAACTTGGTTGTATTTGCATATGTTTATAAGAGCACCCTTTCCTTTGGTATTATATGAGTAAATGTGCTTGTTAGTATGTGGCTTAAATGGTTGTTTCATCATTAATATTTATCTGGTTATTTGCTGGCTATAAGCATGTTCTATGACATACTTGAGTTATGGCTCTCCTCATGTTTTGATTAGTAGATGAAATTTTAAGGAATGCATGACTGAATAAATGATCTTGCAACTATTATGAGTAAGCATCAGTCCTTCTTAATGAATATCAGATAAGTATGAGACCCCTATGTTCAAATGTGTATTAATGACATGTACATTACATGTTTATGATATGTTTGATGGAATGCATGTCATGGATAGTAGGGGCCAGGTAATGTCCTTTTTCAAGTGTTACTGTTATTAGCCTTATTTCATTGTTGTTTACCATTTTTGGAAGTTTCATGAAGTTCTTGGTAGAGACTTGAGTCCCAACCCTAAAAACGTGGCTCAAAATTTGGGGTCTCTGGCACAAAACTGCATGAAAAAGGCTACATTCGCATGGATTCCTTGTTGTGGGAGAGATTGGAGGGTGTCGATCACATGGATAGCTTGTCATGGGAGTGACTGGGGGTCTAGTTTAGTAAAACGTCAAGTTGTCTTAGGGATTGGGCACCTAGAGGGGTTGGCTGGCTCCCGACAGTTTTGTAGCTTCTAAGGAGGGTTCGATTGGTCTTTTCTTATCGAATCAACCTCCTTAACTTTACATGGGGATTTTAATCATATCATAGTAATTCTTTGTCACATGTTTACCCCAGTGTACTAGTTAGCTTGGGTAAATGTGGGAGGAGGGTCTTACATAGTGGTATCAGAGCATGGTTCCATTCTCCTTGGGCAATGTCTATCTTCCCTTTCTCTTTGGATGAATGTGTTGTCATGTGTACATTTCACTTTCATATATGTTCATTATGCTTGTGGTCTATGTGCTTTTTATGTATGCATGGTAAGGGACATTGTCATCGTTGTATTGTCATGCAGAATTTGATGAGGTTGTTGTTGGGTTGTGTTCACTATGAATGCATGTCAGTGTTTATATGTATTGTTTATGCATGTGTGTCATACATATGTGTTTTATGCATAGTACCTAGTCAGTGTTATAACTAGGGAAAATTTCAAGGATGGAAAATTACCTTGAAGTTTAAAAACATTGGTGAATCTCGCTAGTCCCTAGTATGCAAAATATAAAATGTTTATTGATGTATTTTTAAAATTATTCAAATTTATAATGATTTTATATATACTCATTATATAATGTTGGTGAATTTTAAGATAAAATAATTTTATATTGTATAATTTGGGTGAATCATTTTTATAAAAAAAGGAAATTGGTGAATCTTGTTTTTGGAAAAATCATGGAAAATTAACCCACCTGCGAATATTATCCCCTAAAATTTTCCATGGTTATAATTGTGGAATTATGCATGGTAACTGGGATAATGATTGAGATGATATCTATATACTGTTATGATTATGATTATGCATGTATTGCACTAATCTGGTTGATCTTGAAGACAAGATACCCTCCCCTAAACTATATTGAGGTACGTTGGTTGTTTATAATTTGGTTTAGCTGACATGATATACTATGTAGGAAGAGAAGATCAAAGATGACTAGAAATATGGTAGACTACAGTTCATAGGATTCTCCCTATAAATTAGATGAGAATCATGGTTATGAGTACTCCCCTCATATAGTAAACACTCTGAGAAGTTTGAAGGCAGAGATAAGGATTTGCAAAGAAGATAATGATCGAATCATTAAATCACAAGAGAGACTTGCTAGGGTACAAGAGAAACAACAAAAGTTAATGTAGTTATCCTTCAGATCTTTTCATACATGCAGAGACAAGGACCGATTAGAATCATTCATGGACAAGAGGATAGGACTAATGGATTATGTGGTAGTAGGTCACATGGTGGGCATAGGTTCGATAGAGATGACATGGTCAGAGATGGAAGATTCTTGGATACACCTGATAGGTGAAACAATGGACATGGGCTTCATTCTAGCTGTGGTTTAGATAGGTATCATGGTCATCATCATTATCATCCTTACAAGAAGAGTGACAAAGGATATTTCTTGGATGAGTTCAAGAAAGCAAAGTCACCTACATTTGATCGGGAAATGAAGAAGTTATAAGATGTCAAAGCATGGTTGCTTGGGATTAAGAAGTTCTTCAAATTACATGATTACTTAGAGAACATGAAGGCCAAGATAGCAAATTTTAGTCTTAAAGGTAAAGCAGAAATTTGGTGGGTAGAGCTAAAGAATGTCAAGGTATTCATGAAGAGGATTTGACTTGGAGAGAATTCAAGAGGCTTTTAAGGAAGAAGTATTTATCTGAGAGATACTATGATGAGAAGGAAAAAGAATTCTATGAGTTAAAGACGGGATCCATAACCGATGAGGAGTACATAGCAGATTCTTGGAGTTATTGAGGTATGTTCCTTATCTTAAGGAGGATAAAGTGAATATTCATATATTCATTGGTGGTTTTCTCATAGCATTCAAGGACAAGATTGAGTTTGATGATCCTAGATCATTGGAGGAAGGCATCAGGAAGCTAAAGCATTGTTATGAGCAATCAAAGCACATATATGAGACTAAGTAGGATTAGAAAGGTAATGATAATAATAAGGGAAAATGTGATAAGAAGATAACAAGACCTTAGGACATAGGTAATAAAGATAATGTGGAACCTCCTAAGAAGTTCAATGCATCTAATAGAGGATAGGGATTTTGGTCTAAGGAGCAGAACAAGGGTGATGGTAGGAAGCCCTTAAATTATTGGACTTGTGGAGGAGAGTATCACAAGAGATATTTTCCATAGCATCAGGGTGGTAGACCATGGATCTATAGTGCTAAGGAGGCATAAAAAGTGGGGGATGTTGGAAAAAATATTCTTTGGGTTTAGGCAACACTGGTTAATAGGCAGGTAGATCATCAGGCATCTATTATCGAAATGGATGGTAAGTTTTGTGATCAAGTTGTTTCTATTTTGCTTGGCCCTAGATCTAATTATAATTTTGTTTATCCTAACCTGGTGGATAAGTGTGGTTTGAATAAATAAGTGTATGTAGAGTCTTGGTTAGTATATTTGGCCACAATTACTAAGAAGAGAGTTCATCATGGGGTAAGTGTTTATGCATTTGAGTTCAATGGTATTCTTGTTGGGCGTGGGATCCCCCAAGGAAATTTTTGGGGCTTAAAGTCCAGATTTTGGCTAAAACAAAATGTAAATCTGATGTAAAGACTCTGCATTTTGTGGGTGCAGAGTGCAAAGTTGTAAATGAGTCATAGGGTTGTCTACCCTCAATTTTGTAATGTAATGTTGGCTTTAGAGATCTACCCATGGTTTGTGGACCATGGGATTGTATAAATACAGCGAAGCTCTAAGTAGTTGAAAAAGAATAGAATGCAATTGAAGAAGTGATCATGGAATAGAAGGATAGCATAAGATCTAAGTGTAGAGTCTAGTCTTTGGGTAATAGAGTAGGAGAAGGCTCTATAGTTGAGTGGACAGAGGCCTAGTGGTCTGCACCTGAGTGCGTGGACCCCTATAGCTGAGTGCGTAGGGAGAGTCGAGTCTATAACTATTGAAGCATTAATAAAGAGAAGTTTTACATCAATTTTGTGTATTTATTTCCTATTTTCTGTATTGAATATATTAGGTATAAATTGCATTTGTTTTGTCTATATGGTGTGTGAACATATCTAATTGTGTTGATTAAGTAAATGTGAGATAAGGAAACTGTTTACGTGAAGTTAACTAACAATTGTAAGAAGATAAGTAAGATACATGGTGTAACTTGGCGAAATAGTGCAGATCATTGCCCTAGTAGTGTGAAAGCATCTCATCCCCTGGTTAGGGCTGCATGAAAGGAAATCCTAATAGATCACAAAGGTCTCATAGGTCAAGATAGTGTGCGAAGTGACCTGCGCGAAGGTAGCCACAGTTGGATTAAATCGACCCCTCAAACATCTTCATGGTGCTGAAACTTGGTTCCAACATCCCCCCATACTGCTTTGGGTGAGAATTCAATCCGCACATCGTGGGTTGATGTTGAAAGGGCCAGTAGTATAGGGATTTGTTTGGATAATTAACTCTGAACCTAGGTCAGGCCCCATCAAGCTGACAAATGGTTTCGTTGCTGGGATTCAAATCTACATAGAGATGTCTGATGTCATATCATTGGAATCCAATTAAGAAGGAAATTGAAGGTTGGTTGGACAAGAGGATTCATGAGTTCTTGGCACAAGAGAATAGGAACTTGTGACTAACAAAAGAAGAGTGGTTAGACTACTATCCGTACACAGATATCTACAAAATCTTATTCGTGTATTTTCCTACTGAGTTGTATGAGTGGATCACGAAGCTAGTAGATAGCCTAGAAAGGTGGAAACTCGACAATCCTATTGTGTGGACCTGAGAGTTAGCGCGAAGGTTGGAAGCATCGCAGGATAAGATTGCGTGTGTCATTGATCACTAGCTCAATTGAATTAATGGAGGATTCATTACTGAGTTCACGGTTGACACCTCAGTTAGCTACAACAAGGCAGAGCGATGCTTTCTTAAGGGAATGCAAGGTAAGTACATAAAGTCTCTGAATACTTGGATTAAAATGGTATTATGTGAAAAGAGGGTTATGCAATTACCTTGATGTTCGGGGCTATGTGAAGTGGAAAAACTTACAGGAATGAAGGAAATAAG
This sequence comes from Pinus taeda, assembly GCA_000404065.3. Lineage (NCBI taxonomy): Eukaryota > Viridiplantae > Streptophyta > Pinopsida > Pinales > Pinaceae > Pinus > Pinus taeda. Next base: position 105,539 of record APFE030082388.1, on the reverse strand, counting down.
GGACCAGAAACTAGCCCCTTGATTTCAACTCCATGAGGGGACGAGGAAGAACTTGTGAAGGTCTCACTGTAAAGTGTGATCCATCTGATAAGGAAAATAATTATGTGAATACAATCCCCACCCACACTGCCACTAGCTTCACTGCCTTCACCTCCATCTTCACCCATACCAGCTCCAACACCACCATCAATATGGTAAGCACGATAAATTTTCCTATGTTCAAGGGATTGGGAAATGAGCATCCAGACCAATTTTGGTTTGTGGTAAGAGCCGTATGGAAGCGCAGGGAGTTACAAATGACAATGTAAAGAAAGAAACATTGGTTAACACCCTGCAGGACCATGTACTGACCTGGTATATTAAGCACTCCAATGATAATCCAAATGCAGGAATCCCAGATATCCACGCAGTGCTAAATTAAGAATTTAGCAGGCCAAAGACTAAAGCACAGTCGATCATTGGATTCAAAGAGATAACAATGCTACCAAGCAAGACTCATTGGGAGGTGGATCAAATGCTGAAGTGTACGATTCATGAAGATAATATGAATCTAACGGATGGACAGCACCACGAGTGGTTTGTAGCGTCGCTAATGCTACATTTAAGGAGTACACTGACATAGCAGAAGTTAACGACTCAGGCAGAGACCTTAGAAATCACGATGAAGCTTCATGAGACACCAATGGAGGATCCTAACTTAGGAGTTCAACAAATCCACGCACAGTTGAAAAACTTATGCCTTGTGATGCAAAGTCTGAAACAGGATAGGATAGCTTGACCAGAAGTACGCGAAGAGGTGTGGTGTGTAAAATGCAAGGGGCAAGGTCATGATAAGGACCACTGCCCAGTGTTTGCAAATTACCTCGTGGGAGGAGGACCAATACCATTAAGGCCAGAAGCACAAGCAAGACCTAGTGTGGTGCCTGCTTTGTAGTGCACGATTTGTCAAATAGGTGGAAATCACGCTACAGACAACTGCCAATTGTTACAAAAATATATGCAAAATTCACAGCAATTGTTTTGTAACTTTTGTAGGTCAGTGGGACACGATGAGCGCACTTGTAGAATCTATGAGCTAATGATGGATAGAACTCCTACCTACAGAGTTCAGGTTGAATCGCAGCCCTTAGACCAGAATACAGGAATGGCACGAACAGGATTTCAGGGGCGTGGATGAGGTCGTGGTTGTTTGATATGCTACAATTGTGGAGGGCCAAGACATTTTGCTTGCGATTGTACGAATCCAATGTGGTCATTGTGTTTATATTGCACCTCGTTTGATCATGAGATGGAGGATTGTCCTATGCTAATATCTAGGATATGCGACAAAGAAGTGCTACCGCCTCCCCCGACTTAGAACCTATAAATGATGAGGTCTGAGCCACACGAGGAAGATCTAAATTTGAACATTGTGCTCCGAAGTGGAACCACGATGGGAGATGATAAGGGAAAATAGCCAAAAGATAGTACTTGGCTTCGCCAAGATCTGGTGAAGGAAGAAGAGTTTGATTTGGAGCGCACTCAGGAAACCATCATGGAAGCTAAGAAGAGCTTCACTGATGCCTCCACTTCAAGAAGCAAAGATAGACCCAAGCTGGGGATGGACCCATCTATGCTTACGATGCTCCTGCAAACATGCATGAAGTTGCTGCATGAGAGTAAGGTTGTGAAAGGATTATGAGAAATCATTAACAGATGCGTTGGGACCATTGGATTGTATAAATAGAGCAAGGCTCTAAGTAGTTCAAAAAGAATAGAATCCAATTGAAGAAGTGATCATGGAATAGAAGATCTAAGTGTAGAATCGAGTCTTTGGGTCATAAAGTAGGAGAAGGAACTACAACTAAGTGAATAGAGGCCTATCAGTCTGCAACTGAGTGCGCAAACCCCTGCAGCTGAGTGCACAGGACGAGTTGAGTCTGTAACTGTTGAAGAATTAATAAAGAGAAGTTTTACATCGATTTTGTGTATTTATTTCCTATTTTATGTATCGAATATATTGGGTATAAATTGAATTTGTGTTGTCTATATTGTGCCTGAACATATCTAATTGTGTTGATTAAGTAAATGTGAGATAAGGAATCTGTTTACGCGAAGTTGACTAACAATTGTAAGAAGATAAGTAAGATACGTGGTGTAACTAGGGGAAATAGTGCAGATCGCTACCCTAGCAGTGCGAAAGCATCTCAACCCCTCGGTAGGGTTGTGTGAAAGGAGATCCTAACAGATCGCAAAGGTCTCGTAGGTCAGAATAGTGCTCGAAACAACCTGCATGAAGGTAGGCATAGTTGGATTAAATTGACCCCTCAAACATCTCTAGGGTGCAGAAACTTAGTTCCAACATCCCCCCATACTGCTTCGGGTGAGACTTCAGTCCACGCACTATGGGATGATGTCGAAAGGGCCATTAGTGTAGGGATTTATTTGGCTAATTAACTCCGAACCTGGGTCAGGCCCTATCAAGCCAACAATTCCTACATCAGCGCATCTAAATGTACTTCCATTGGGATCATATAGTATGATTTTTGGTATGGATTGGATATATTTTCAGAAGACCAAGGTAGATTGTTATGACAAGGCAATTAATTTCTTGGATGACAATGGAGAATAAATAATCTTACAGGGTAAGAAGAAGGAAACATTAGTTAGAATGGTGACATCTATGCAGACACAGTGCACTAGTAGAATAGGATGTGTATTATTTGCAATACATATTTCCAGTGATAAAGTTAAGGAAGTTAAGGATGTGGATAACTTGAGGAGGTACCCAATTTTACAATAGTTTCAGGCCGTGTTCCCAATAGAGATTTTAGAGTTTCCACCTCAGATGGAAGTGGACTTTTATATTGAATTGGAACTAGGGGAAGCACTAGCATCAAAGGCACCATACAGGATGAGCACATCAGAGTTAGTGGAATTAAATTTGTGGTTGAAGGAAATGATTGACAAGGGATACATTTGGCCAAGTGTATCACCTTGGGGCTCACCATTGTTGTTTGTGAAGACAAAGGATTGTACTCTCAGGTTTTTTATTGATTACATACAATTGAAAAATGTAACCTTTAAGAACAAATATCCATTGTGGAGGATTGATGAATTTTTTGCTCAGTTGAAGGGAGTAATAGTGTTCTCGGAGATTAACTTGATATCCAGATATCATCAGGAACACATTAAAGAGGAGGACATCTACAAGATTTATTTCCAAACTAGGTATGGGCATTATGAATATTTTGTATTTCCATTCGGTTTCATTAATGCTCCAACTACTTTTATGTGCTTGATGAATAGTGTATTTCATCCTTATTTGGACAAGTTTGTGATTTTATTCATTGATGATATTTTGGTATATTCTATGAATGAGGAAGTGCATGCCGAACACTTTTGAGATTAATGGATTTGAGACTTCTGCGATCTGCATTTTGTGAGGTTATGTCTTCCATATCCATCGCATATTACAATTTTACTATTTTACTTTTGATATTATTGAGAGAGCATCAATTATATGTTAAGTTTATTAAATGTAGTTTCTTTTAGATGAAGGTAAATTACTTGGGGCATGTGATTTCCAAGGAAGTTATAGTAGTGGATCCGGAAAAGGTAAGAGATATCATGGAATGGGAAGATCCTAGGAATGTGGATGAGATAAGGAGATTTATGGGGTTATGATGTTACTACAAGAGGTTCATAGGAAATTGTCTTAGATTTCCTATCCCATTACATCATTGCATAGGAAAGGTAATAAATTTTAATGGATAGAGGAATGTGCAACCAGTTTTGAGCAGTTGAAGCAGTTGTTGGAAAATGCTCTAGTTTTGAGTAGTTGAAGCAGTTGTTGGAAAATGCTCTAGTTTTGACTAGTTGAACCAGTTGTTGGAAAATGCTCTAGTTTTAAAGATTTCAGATCTGGACAAAGAGTTTATGGTATGTACATATGCTTACAAGAGAGATGGTTGGCCACGATCAATGTGTTCGAATTTAAAATCATATACATTAAAGGTAAAGAGAGCAGGGTTGCGGATGCTCTTAGCAGGAGAGTATAGGTAAATCACATAGCAGTTATGAGATTCTATGGGACATATTTACAGGATTAGATATTGCAAGCAGAACAATAGGATGATAGGTATAGGGAGCTTATGCACAGGTTATAGTAGGGTACCAGTGATTAGGATGTGGACTATCATATCACAGAAGATGGCTTGGTCATATTTACGTTCAAGATCTATGTGTCGAACGAAAATGCACTCAAGAATCTTATCCCGAGGAAATTTCATGCTAAACCATAGTTTGGTCATCTAGGATATCAGAAGACATTGACAACGGTGAAGGAGTTCTACTATTGGCCGACTTTGAAGAAGGAAGTGGAAGATTTCATGGCTAGGTGCTTGGATTTTCAATAGGTAAAAGCAAAGTGTAAGAATCCAGGTGGTTTTCTACAACCAATTATGATTCTAGAGTGGAAATGCGAGATCATTCCATGGATTTCATTACAGGTTTGTTGAAGACATCTAGACAACATGATTCTATCATGCTTGTGGTGGAAATTTTGACAAAGGTAGCACACTTCATTCCAGTGAAGTCTACTTATTTTTCTAATCATGTAGCACATCTCTTAATCAGATATGTAGTGAGTTTGCATGGTGTTGCGAAGAATATTATGTCAGACAGGGATGCCAAGTTCACTTCTAGGTTCTAGAAATAATTATTTGTAGGTTTGGGTATATAGTTGGGCTTCAGTATAACTTATCATCCCCAAATAAATGGAAAGACAGACAGGATCAACATGATTTTATAGGACATGTTAAGAATGTACGTCATGCATTAGCAATGAAAGTTGGAAGAATATCTTCCACTCGTTGAGTTCACCTACAACAATGGGTATCATGAGTCTGTGAGGATGAGTCCATTTGAGGCACTCTATGGGCGGAGTTGTAATACTCCCATCAGTTGGAGTGATACAATGAATAGGGTGTTGATAAGACCAGACATGTTGGCAAGGATAGAACAAGAAATGCAGGTTATTAAGAAGAATATAAAGGCAACATAGGATAGAAAGAAGAGTTATGAAAATCAAAATAGAATGTTTAAGGAGTTTCAGGTTAAGGAACATGTGTACTTTCACATCAAGCCTAAGAATAGGTCCTTGAGGATTGGATCATGTGCCAAGTTGGCACCTCAGTAATGTGGAACTTTCAAGATTCAGTAAGTAGCCTACCAACTTGCACTTCCTCCGATAATGAAATTCCATGATGTTTTCCATGTTTCATTGCTTAAGAAGTATGTTAAATTTGTTGATGATGTGATTGACTGGTCTGAATTGTAGGTGGAGCCAGAAGGAGAATTCTAGTTGTAACCTTAGTGCATTTTGTAGAGAAAGATGCTCATGCTCCATAATTGAGAAATCGAGCAGGTTAAAGTGTAGTGGAAGCACTTTGGGCCAGATGAAGCTACATGGGAGATGGTTGATTAGATGCGAGGTATGTATCCTTCATTGTTTGTCAGTTAAGGCAAAGAAATTTTGGTATATGTATATATGTATATGGATGTAAATACCATCATGAGTTGTGTTATAAAGCTCTAATAAGTTGTAAGGTTGTTATGTTTCTATATTTGTCAGGTTGGTTTGGTTTTTAGCAGGTTGTTCTTTGTAAATAGTGCAATGAGCTAAGTTATAAATCTCCATGGGTAGCATTTTTTTCTTTTCAGATATATTGTTGGTTGTAGGAATCATTGAACACCAAGAATGGTGTTCCCCCAAAAGGGGTGGTTCTGTGACAACCCTGGTAAAAAATACATGTAATAAAGTTAATATAGGCAAATAATAACTAAGGTCATGGGACATTTTTTCCAAGCTCAATGTTGAGCAAAACATAGTGATGGAGATCAATTGTGATTAATTAATGTTTATGGAAATTGGCAAAAGAAATGGAAAAGGATTTGAAAAGGAAAAGTGGCTTTAATTGGATTTTATTTATAAAAATAATGGAAAATAAGAGAAAGGAAGGTGAAAGGTCACATGTTGCATGTGAGGGGGAAATTGAAGGAAAAATAAGAAAAATGAAGAAAATAGAGGCCTCAATGATAAAGAGGCTTCTAAAGATCAGTTAACAACTTTGGTGAGTTCAATACTTGGAACTCTTATTCTATTCTCTCTCTCTCATACTCTTAGACACTTAGAGTTTTCTTGGAGGAATCATGGAGGAGTGTAGCATACTTGGGGTTTGGAACAAGAAGGAAAAGGAAGGGTAGGAAAGTGCAAAGGAACAACACGATAATTAGCTACAGTGGGTTTCTATTGCAGGTATCGAGTTGTATTTATGATTTCCTTACTAGTTTTGGAATGCATGGCATATGCATCTAGTTTCTTGGTTATGGTTTATCATTAACATGGAGGATTGTTTGGATAGACAATGGTTTTTCCTAGCCTTACCATTTCCTGGATAGCCATGGTGTTGTGGGTTTTTTCTTTTTTTTTTTTCTAGTTTTTGCTCAGGTTCCTTATGGTTTTCATTTGAGTTATTAATTTTTGGAGTGCTTGTTGGAAAAATGCTCTTGAAGCCCTATAACAGCTTGGGTTGAGTTACTAGTCTTAGAAGCCTTGGTTGCACAAACTCTTTGGAGCCCTTGGTGGGTTGTGTTACTATTCCTAATGATGAGCCTCACAAATTGGTAATTATATGGGCTCATTTTACCTCTTAACCTAGTCAAATAAAACATTCTCTTCGCTTATTATATGATTCTTTGATTATATTTATGCTTATAGGGTGAGTTGAGTTAGTTATTATGCCATGTGGTCTAACATGTATTTAATGCAGATTATTGATGGAATTTGAGGTCAAAGTCAAGGATCTAGTGGTCAAACTGTCGTAATAACTCGAAGTAGACAAAGGAGAGAACTTATATGAGGGAATCCCCCTCATTTATTGCTCCTCACTTCGAATTCCCCTTCATTCATCTCAGAGTACAGGCAGCCGAATCATGCACTAGAAGGCAGTCGAGCAAGTGGAAGATGATTGTTAGTTATCTCAAGTTTTGGGAGCCAAGCCCCCCTAATTTTAAGGAAGTTGTTGATAGCTTCATATGTATAACTAGAGAGGCCTAGGGCCTCACTAGGGTCAACTTTTGCTGGTGTAAAATCTGCGCAAATTTCGAGCTTATTATTTTTTTACAGTTTCATGTAATCTTGCTATTTTTTTTATAAAGAAGATGGAATCCTTTTTGAGCTAGCACTGCGTTACCTCAGAGGGCAGAAGCTCTTGGGTTAGAGCCCAATCCAAGTAGCCAAGCTTCTCTTTACTTGTATTTGTATGCTTTACTTAAGTTTGTAGATTAGTTTGTTGTTAGATGTATTTCTCTTATGGTTAAGAATAGGTTTCTTTTGATGATTTAGTAGTTTGCTTCCATTTGTGCTTTCTGTAGCATGTTAAGTAGTGATCAAAGAAGATTGAAAATGCTAGCAATAGTGCCTTGGAATCTCTTCCTCCCTCTGGGACCATGATTTGAGGCAAAGACTCTCTTGCTGACCCAAAAACACAGATTTCCCTCATTCCTAGGACTTCTAGTGTTTGCAGCTCTCTAGTAGGTTGATAGTCCAGTTTTGCTTTGCTTTAGATCTTCTTTATCATGTTCACTTCCTAATTTTCAATAGTACTTTTGCAAGCTTTCCTTTCTTATATTATTTCCTAGCATTTCCTCTTATGCATCATAGTTTAGGCCATTTCAATGCAAAACTCTGTTTTCCTAGTATGAACTCGTTCCTTTGGTTGCTTGATTTTCTTGGTTGATTGTTAGTTTCTATGCAGTAGATATCTTCCAGTAGAAGGCTAGCTTACCAGCAATCACACCCTCCATCTGATCCATGCCTGTCTCCCAAACCTCACCTCAATTCTGCCCTACTTTCCTTCATTTTACATAGAACTTCTTCCTCTCTCCTTGAGCAAACCCAATCATCTTTCTCTCTCCTAGTGATTCATGGTAGACCTTAGGCACCCTAACACCTCATTCCAACCTTCACCCACCTTTTCCACCCACTCTGAAAACCTCAAAATAGCGAAAATTTCTCTCGGCTCCTCCTGTAGGCGTCCTGTAGTTTCCCTATTTTCCTCCTGTAGTTTTCCTATGTCCTCCTGTAGTTTTTCTTGTAGGCTTTCTTTTGAAGGACAAGTGTGGGAAAATCATCTAGAAGGCCACCTAAGATCTCCTAGGACCCATCCATACCATCCTACATCCTCTCAAGCTCCAAAACCACCCTCCAACGCCACCTATTCGCTGCGACACTCACATACAATAAATTAGATGCTTGTTAAATTCACATAAGAACCCATAAAAATCCAAAAATATGTTTTTTACTTATTCACTTCTAGAAATAGCATGGTTAGATGTTGTTTACTTCCTTGAGTAGGAAATGGAATTTATCTCATGGTTTTCATAATGTTTTTGGCAAAAGTAGAATTAGCTTGTTAATTAAGGTTTACTAGGTTTTGATTTACATTCCAGTCTTTCTCCTTTCTGCAGTTAGAATAGCATCTATAGAGTAATATTTCTTTTCTTTTGTCACACATATAGCTTCTTTTGAAATCTATAGAAGCTGGCTTGAGCTCCTAGTGATCTCGTGTTGGCTGACCAAGTGACAACCTGCAGTGAGAGCTAGTACTTTTGCATATAGCATAGACACTTCCAAGTTTGTTACAAACTACCGAGTTGATAAAAGTAAAGTTGGTAGCCCAATCGTTGCAGCATTCTTGTTGCAATACTAGCGCTCACCAATTTTTGGCGCATTGCCGGGGAAGTATCAGAGTATTATGTGATTACTGCTTTCTTTTATTTCCTATTGCAACATTCTACTAATAGTTTATTTCGGCAAAAGTAGACTAGTCATTTATTTTCTTTCAATTCTGCATTTCCTTGCTTTCCTTTTCAATTCTTCAAATTTCCATTCAGCAAGTTCATTTCAACTAGTTGCAATTTGTTTTTTTCAATTCACAATTTTAGTTTCTGCAGGTACTTTCAATGTGGGGAAAAATAAAAAAAACCCAACCAAAAATATTTCCTTTCATGCCTTGTAGGAATAGAGATAACTTCAGAAAAATTTTGCCCAACACCCCACTGCTTCACACAGCCAACCTTCTCTCTTCTTCGGTGGCTTCAATCAAGAAGAACCCTTAGGTGAACAACTAGACATATTTGAAGAACCTATAGGGGAAGAAGAATAAGAAGAAGAAAACATTCCTCTGGAGAAAATGGTTGAAAACAGAAATGGTAGGGGAAATGGAAAGAGAATAGAGGGTACCTTCCCCATTTGGGAAACCAATGGGGACACCAAAATGAAGAATATAAGTCCTTCAGCCCTACCTCACTTCCATGGTCTGCCTACAGAAGATCTTGACACCTTCTTGTTCGAGTTTTCTGTCATCTATCAAACTTATGACTATACAGAAGATGAGAAAAAGTTGATACTATTCCCTTCTACTCTCAAGGATGTAGCATTTCACTGGTTCATGGGATTACCTGGCAAGAGCATCACAACTTGGGCTCAAATGCAATAAGCCTTCAACGACAAGTATCGAGACTATTGTAGGTCAAAAGATACTAAAGAATAAATCTTCCGAATGACCATGGGAAGTGATGAGTCCCTAGAAGACTATGAAGAGAGGTTCCAGCTCAGTTACAAAAGGGCCAGGTGTACACTTGACCCTAAGTCTCTGAAGTTGGTCCTGCTCAGGGGAATTTGGGAAGACCTTTTAGACACCCTCCATCTACTGGTCAGGGGAGACATCTACCAACTATCTTATGAGGACATAAATACTATTTTTAGAAACCATTCTAGAGTAGCCAGGAAGAAAGGTAAGGGGAGTCAACCCATAGCCAGTACCTCTTCTTCCAATTCATCCACTAAAGCTGAAATTGGAAACATGCTGGAAGACTTCAAGAGTGAGATGCTTTGGCCATTTTTTGCCCTAGATGCACCCGGAGGCATCCTAGGAATGAATGCCCATTAAACTCTATAGAGGTTTGTTCAGTTTGTGAAGAAGATCATTCTATAGATAAGTGCCCTTCCCTACCCAGACTTAAAGATGTATATCAAGGGGTCAAAGGAGTCATTGAACAGATCTCTTAAATAAACCAAAGGAGGCCACATGGACCTAGACCATACCAGTAGGGGATACAAGGGACATATCAGGCATACTACAACCCCAACTGAGTCACCTCCATACCTTCTTGGGTTCCCCTTGCTCATCCTTCCTGGTCCATGCCTCCTCCTTGGTCCTTCACATCTCAATATCATGCCCAACTAGCCACCCATTCATTTCAATCCTATGGTTAGTTGCAACCTCAGTGGAATGCATCTCATTAGGGGTGGAGGCCCCAATACAACTCTCTTCCTGCTCTTCTACCTCCACCAGCTACCCAACCACAATCGTTACCTTCTACTCCACCAAGGCAACCCAAAATGCATGTCCAACCAAATCCAAACCCGAACAACAGACAGGCTCAGCAAGTGTGTAGTGGAGAACCATCATGCCCAACTTATGTTGTGGAGATTCAATAAATTAACTTGTGATTCACGAAAGTTCTCCCAGATAGCTAGCCTCCACCCAAGGAGGTTGAGGAAGATAAAGAGGAAAGTGAACCTAAAGCAAATCCACCCTTTCCTGAGAGGCTATGCATGACAATCCAGCCTGCCCTAGAAGAGACTGAACCCTTAGGAGAATTGAAACATTTATGTCTGAAGACACCACTTCTTCAAGCCATAAAAGATGTGCCTATCTACAATAGGTTTATCAAAGAGAAGTGCTTTAGGCATCCAGGAAGGCACAAGAGATATGCCCCAACCATTAATGTCATAGGACAACTGTCCGACCTGATGTTGGGACAGATAATCTGTCCAAAGTATCTGGACCCTGTAAGCCCAATAGTTGATGTCCACATCAATGGCACAATGGTCCCACATACCTTGATTGATCTAGGAGCTACCATTAATGTGATGACAAAGGACAAAATGCTCAAACTTAACCTCCAGGGCTCCTTGAGGAAGACCATGACAGTGCTGCAACTAGCAGACCACTCCATAGTGACCCTTGAGGGGATTGTGGAAGATGTGATGGTCTCCATTGATTCTTGGGATTACCCTGCTAATTTCTTAGTTCTTCAGCCAAAGGCAAAGCTCATTGGGTATCCTCTCATTCTGGGAAGACTCTGGTTGGCTATAGTCGATGCCTACATCAACTGCCGAGCTGGGAATATGACCATAAAGAACAGGCATATGTCCAAGCAGTTAACCCTATATCCTCCTGCCCAACCCTTGCTAGAACATGATCTACCTCTCTGGTTGGATGGGGATGATGAGGACAAAGTTTATTCTACACCACTTTTTACATTAGAAATTGCCATGGGGGGAAAACCGCAAGATGAGGATGATATGATTGAAAATTTGATTTAGAATCCATCTCCTAGTGTATCACCATTAGGAGTCATAATAAGAGAAACTCAAAACAACCCCTCAACTAATCTCTGTGTGGCCAATCCCACTTCTCTCTGTGTTAAAAATATAGAGTTTGGCCCAGAAAAAACATTGAAAATCAATCCATCCCTATCTACTTCCCAAGAGAAAGAGCTATGTAGCATATTGAGAAAACATCTAGATTCCTTTGCTTGGAGTTATAAGGAGATGAAGGGAATGCACCCTTTAGTATGTACTCATCATATATACATCAAGGAAGATTGCAAGCCAGTCAGGTAGCCTCAAATGAGGATGAACCCAGCACTTAAAGATATTGTTAAGGAAGAACTGCAAAAATTGCTTGATGCAGGATTCATCTATCCCATATCTGATAGTGAACGGGTTTCTCCTTTGGTGCTAGTGCCAAAGAAAAATGGTAAGTGGATAATTTGTGTCTACTATCGGGAATTGAATAAAGCCACTAAAAAGGACCATTTTCCTTTACCTTTCATAGATCAAGTGTTAGACGGTCTGGCAGGGAAAAAGTTTGTCTCCTTCCCTAAGGGGTTTAGCGGGTATAATCAAATTCAAATCAGCCCAGAAGACCAATATAAGACCACTTTCACTTGTCCTTTGGATACCTTTGCATACTGGGTTCTTCCTTTTGGTTTGTGCAATGCTCCAGCCACTTTCCAAAGAGCGGTATTGAGTATCTTTTTTGAACTGATTCATGATGCAGTAGAAATATACATGGATGATTTTACTCCTTATGGCTCTGACTTTCAGGAACCTTTATCTAACCTAGGAAAAGTTCTAGATAAGTGTATTGAGATGAGCCTGTCCCTTAGTCTAGAAAAATGTGAATTTTTGATGACTGAAGGGACCGTGCTAGGTCATGAAATATCTCAACAAGGACTGCAAGTGGACCCCAACCAAATTGCCATCATCTAAAGGGTCCCACCTCCTCAAAAGGTGAGAGATGTCAGAAGCTTCCTAGGCTTAGCTGGATATTATAGGAGATTCATTAAATACTTCAACAAGTTAGCCACTCCTTTGTTTTACCTCCTAGGCAAAGATGTTGAGTTCATATGGTCGGAAAAGTGTCAAGAAGCCCTAGATACCTTGAAGAGAAAGCTAGTGACTGTCCCAATTCTTAGAGGCCCAAACTAGGCCCTACCCTTTTACATTCATACAGATGCCTTGAACAAAGCAATAGGAGCAGCCTTAGGACAAATTGATGAAAATTTACCTTATGCCATATACTTTAGAAGAAAAAACTTGTCAAAGGCAAAGTTAAACTATACAGTGTCCGAGAAGGAACTCCTAGCTATCGTGCATAATTCAGGAATTATCACAAGCTATCAAGCCTTTGTGCAAACTGATCATGCTGCAATTAAATATTTAATGAATAAAATAGATTTCAATGCTCACATTATTAGATGGTTGCTTTTACTGCAGCAGTTTGATCTGACCATTATTGATAAGCTTGGTAAAGAGAATGTTGTTGCTGACTTTTTGTCTAGATTAAATTTGCCAGCAGATGAAGAAGGAATGGTGGATGGCCAAATGCCAGATGAACACCTATTTTCTATATTATTACTCTCTCCATGGTTTGCTGAAATAGCAAACTACTTGGTTTCAGCATAGTTCCCACCACACTTATCCTCAAAGGAGAATAGCAAGATAGTAAGGAAAAACACCCCTTTCACCTAGATTTGAGGCAATCTCTTCAAACTTGGCCCGAATCAGATCTTGAGAAGATGTGCCAGGAGGAGGAAGTCTTTGACATCCTCCTAACTTGTCATGATGGGCCTTGTGGAGGTCATTTTGCAGTGAAAAGAACTGCCTTCAAGATATTGCAAGCGGGCTACTACTGGCCCACTCTTCATCAGGATGATGGGAGGTACACGAGCCAGTGTGATCGATGTTATAGGATGGGGAAACCCACTCCAAAGGATGAAATGCCCATGCAACCTCAAGTGACCTTTGAGCCATTTGAGAAGTGGGGCATGGACTTTTGTAGGGCCTATCCACCCCCCTTCAAAGCAAAAGCAGTACATCATTCTGTGCACCGACTACCTGAAAAAGTGGGCGGAGAAAAAAGAAATCAAAGTAGCGATAGAGGAAAAAGTAGCTGAGTTTTTGAGGGAAAACATATTCTACAAGTTCAGGTATCCAAGAGAGTTGGTCACAGACCAAGGCAGCCAGTTCACTTCCAACCTAATTGAAGACCTGCTCACACATCATAAGATCAAGCACAGGACTTCCACCCCTTACCATCCACAAGCCAATGGGAAAGTGGAGGTCACTAATAGAGAATTGGAAGGGATCCTAACCAAGGTAGTGAGCAGTTGTAGAAAAGACTAGGAGGACAGATTAGTTGAGGCCACTTGCACCTACACAACATGGAATACCACCACTAGGTTCACACCCTATGAACTGGTCTATGGGAAGAAGACTTTGTTGTCAATAGAGTTTGAATTAAATACCCTAAGGATGGCAGCTCAGCTGGACCTAGATCTCAGCCATGCACAGAAGGAGAGAATACTTCAGCTCAATGGATTGGATGAATACAGATTGCAAGCCCTTATCCACACAGAGGTAGTTTAGCTTCAGAGAAATATATGGCATGACAGAAATATTAGGGAGAAGCAATTCCAAGAGGGAGATTGGGCACTACTCTATGATTCAAGATACAAGGATTTCAAAGGTAAGTTGAGGATGAGATGGCTGTGACCCTACACTGTGGAGAAATGCAATGACAATGGTTCAGTTCTGATCAGAACCATTGATGATGAAGCCATCCCCATGCTTGTCAATGGAAATTGGTTGAAAGTCTACAACAAACCCCTCTCCAAGCAAGAGTTTATTGAAGATTTGAATAAAACAATGATGGTAGTGGAGTATGTCTTAGTTTCTACTTCACCCACTCACTAAAAAAAAAAGAAGGAAGAGAGAGAGAAAAATAAGGACTCAAGTGAAAACCTCCATGAGGTGCTTGAGTCTCATCATTGGGTTGAAACCCTCTTTTGAGGCATTCCAGTGATGTCAATAAAAAATAAAAAATAAGATCCCTGGGTGAAAACCTCCCTTGGAGGCACCCATGGCAGGCAATTAAGGTGAAAACCTCTTTGAGGTTCCCTATTTGTTTTCAAAAAAAAAAGAAAAAAGAGGAAGAAAAATGAATTTTTATTGCATTGCAGGTTTGTAGGAGGACTACAGGGAATAGGAGAAGGTACCAAGGGGACCTGACATTCGTACTAACATCCATCTCATCTTCTCCACACCTTCCTCCATCATTTTTGGCATCTCTTTCACCACACTGTACCTCTTCTTCCAAAACTGTGTCTTCTACAGGAGGCTCCTATAGGGATTACAAAGAGCCAAAAGTGTCTACAGGAGGCAGTTTGAGGGATAAGAAAAGTTTCATGAGGAACCTATAATCCCTCTTACCATCTTCAAACCTCCTTGCCATCATTTCCAAACCTACATCACACTCCAAGCATCACTATCATTTTTTTCGTTTCCAAGAAAAAAACACAGAAAACAAATTTTCAGTTTTGAAGAGAAAAAAAAAAACAAAAATAAAAAGAGGAAAGGGCACCATTAACTTTACTTGAAGCTTACCTACTATCGCTCCATCATTCATCTCCATCTCTGGCATCATTCTCGAGCTCCAAGTATAGGGAAATAGCTAAAGTTTCAAGGGGAGAGGCAGCTACAGGAGCTCCTGTAGGAATTCCTGTAGCCGCTGATCCCATAGAAGTCCAATACCAGCAGCAAGGAAAACACATATGAAGGGTGGAAAGGCACATGCAGCTCAGCTCCAACAAAAGAAGAACCTGCAAAAACACACAACAACACATCAGCAAGCAGAGACAGCATGCATGAAGGAAAATGAAGGCATGCAGTAGAGAAAGTCGAAGCACCTCATAGTCGATGGCAACAAATACACTTGGATTGCAGGTAAGTAGCTAAGGCACTCCTCTATTTGCATTTGTGTAATTAGGAATCATACAAAGTCAGCGAGATGGTTGAAATCGAAAGAGGGAAAGGTGGCCAGTTAACTTGGACACCTTCATTTAGTTGACTCCACTTAACCAAGATAACACCCACACGTGCACACAATAAACTCAAGCAAAAGATGCAAAGGACAGGTAGTGGGAGGAAGAGTTAACTCTAATGTAGTAATGAGGTGATGATTACGAGGGGGGGTCATGATGACCAAGTAGGTGGGGACCAACGGTCCTAATCTGGTCAATGTACACCTTGACAACTCAACACTCATAACTGAAAACAGCCATAAAAGGTAATGAGCAATCCTCCCTGCGCATTCTCACCACCTTTTATTTAGTTTCTCCTCGTAACTCAACCACACCGTAGTCTTTGTATGCCCCCACAGCCTCGTATCCACCATCCTCCATTGATTTCCTCCATATTTTTTCTCTCGGCATTTTCTACAGGAGCACCTATAGGAAATCTACAAGAGGGACAGTCGGCTTCTACAGGAGGGGCAGTGAGTCATTTTGAAGGGAGGAAACATAATTTTTGGCATGAATTTCTATCTGAAAAGGTAGGTTTCATGAACTCCCTCTTTTGAATATCAAAATATGAGAGAGTTGGTTTCAAATTGAAGATTAAATGAGTATTTAAGAGGGTAGAAAAACATTAAAAAAAAAACTCTATTTAAAAAAAAAAAACACAGTCCCCTCTGTTTTTCTATTTCAATCAAAATTATTTGTCTCCACCTACATCTCTAGTTTTTCAAAAGAATTATAGGTAGTATGACACAGGGGTTTATGAGAAAATAGCCCACTAACTCCACTAGACTCCATGCCGACATGTGGAAAACAACCTACGCAGATGCACATGAACTCCGCATTGAGAGGTATGGTCAATAAGTGTGTGTTGGGGGGACAGATGTGCAGTTGGACCTTAAGGTTGGACAGACAATATGTGGGAAGAAAAATCATGTAGAAGGTTATCCACATGGAAGAATTTGACAAGGTGTGCAACGCGCATGGAAGTGGTTAGGACGTGCGCATACCCAGACAGATGCCTTCTTGGTTGGTCGTTAGAGTAGAAGTCGTAATTCCTATGGAGTCTATCATGTCTAGTCCGCACATAGTAGCACTCATAGGGGTAATGGACTGTGGGGCCCTGGAAGAAAGGCTCGCATAGTTGGAAGAGCTTGAAGAAGAATGGTTGGGACTCGATGAAGAGATCTAATAGGGTGATCTTATGCTACAATAACTCATGAATGAAAGAGTTCGGATGGGGTAGAAAAGCGCCATGGCAGAAGCAGAAGTCAAAAAGCTTGAGGAAGGAATAAAGAAGGACTTTCTTAATAGAAAGAAATTGGTGATAAAGCAAGGTGAGCTTGAGTACATTGATATACTTGGTGACTACTAACAAGATTTTATCAGTTTGATGCATTGGATGGGACCGTATGTTATTAAGGAAATCACAGATGATGGCGCGGTGCAGTTGGAGAAGTTAAATGGTGAACTCTTCCGAGGAAAAGTGAATGGCAGTTGGTTGAATCCATACATGAGTGGCCCAACTATCTGACTAGCTGAAAGAAGCATGGTCTTAGTACTCCAGGTAGCTGAAAGGAGGAGTGGGACTATAAACAGATTCAGGGAAGAAGTTCAGCTACAACGTTCTCTGAACAACGCATCTAGGAAGTGCAGTAAGTAGCTGCTTAGTGTGTTATTGATCTTATAGCAGTCCAGGCAGAGTTGGGAGGTCTCTACGTGAAGATATCCGCACTGACAGAGCGACTCAAGGGTGAGTCATGATGTTTGTGTTGGGGGCATGTTGGGCATGGGATCCTCCAAGGAAAGTTTTGGGGCTTAAAGCCCATAAAATCCTAAAAACATTGTAAATTCGATGTAAAGACTCTATATTTTGTGGGCACGAAGTGCGAAGTCGTAAATGAGTCATAGGGTTGTCCACCCTCAATTTTGTAATGTAATTTCAGCATTAGAGATCTACCCATGGTCCACAGACCATGGGATTGTATAAATAGAGCAAGGCTCTAAGTAGTTCAAAAAGAATAGAATCCAATTGAAGAAGTGATCATGGAATAGAAGGATAGCAGAAGATCTAAGTGTAGAGTCGAGTCTTTGGGTCGTAACATAGGAGAAGGAACTACAACTAAGTGCATAGAGGCCTATCAGTCCGCAACTAAGTGTGCAAACCCCTGCAGCTGAGTGCACAGGACGAGTCGAGTCTGTAACTGTTGAAGGATTAATAAAGAGAAGTTTTACATCGATTTTGTGTATTTATTTCCTATTTTATGTATCGAATATATTGGGTATAAATTGAATTTGTGTTGTCTATATGGTGCGTGAACATATCTAATTGTGTTGATTAAGTAAATGTGAGATAAGGAATCTGTTTACGCGAAGTTGACTAACAATTGTAAGAAGATAAGTAAGATACGTGGCGTAACTAGGGGAAATAGCGTAGATCACTGCCCTAGCAGTGCGAAAGCATCTCAACCCCTCGTTAGGGTTGTGTGAAAGGAGATCCTAACAGATTACGAAGGTCTCGCAGGCTAGGATAGTGCTTGAAACAACCTGCATGAAGGTAGGCACAGTTGGATTAAATTGACCCCTCAAACATCTCCAGGGTGCAGAAACTTGGTTCCAGCATCCCCCCATACTTCTTCGAGTGAGACTTCAGTCTATGCACTATGGGCTGATGTCGAAAGGGCCAGTAGTGTAGGGATTTATTTGTCTAATTAACTTCGAACCTGGGTCAGGCCCTATCAAGCCAACAATTCCTAGATTAGCACATCTAAATGTACTTCCATTGGGATCATATAGTATGATTTTTGGTATGGATTGGATATATCTTTAGAAGACCAAGGCGGATTGTTATGACAAGGCTATTAATTTCTTGGATGACAATGGAGAATAAATAATCTTACAGGGTAAGAAGAAGGAAACATTAGTTAGAATGGTGACATTTATGCAGACACAGTGCACTAGTAGAATAGGATGTGTATTGTTTGCAGTACATATTTCCAGTGATAAAGTTAAGGAAGTTGAGGATGTGGATATCTTGAGGAGGTACCCAATTTTACAATAGTTTCAAGCTGTGTTCCCAACAGAGATTTCAGAGTTTCCACCTCACATGGAAGTGGACTTTTATATTGAATTGGTACTAGGGGAAGCACTAGCATCAAAGGCACCATACAGGATGAGCACATCAAAGTTAGTGGAATTAAATTTTTGGTTGAAGGAAATGATTGACAAGGGATACATTAGGCCAAGTGTATCACCTTGGGACTCACCATTGTTGTTTGTGAAGACAAAGGATGGTACTCTCAGGTTTTTTATTGATTACATACAGTTGAAAAACGTAACCTTCAAGAACAAATATCTATTGTGGAGAATTGATGAATTTTTTGATCAGTTGAAGGGAGTAGCAGTGTTCTCAGAGATTAACTTGAGATCCAGATATCATCAGGAACACATTAAAGAGGAGGACATCTACAAGATTTATTTCCAAACTAGGTATGGGCATTACGAATATTTTGTATTTCCATTTGGTTTCATTAATGCTCCAACTACTTTTATGTGCTTGATGAATAGTGTATTTCATCCTTATTTGGACAAGTTTGTGATTTTATTCATTGATGATATATTGGTATTTTCTATGAAGGAGGAAGTGCATGCCGAACACTTTTGAGATTAATGGATTTGAGACTTCTGCGATCTGCATTTTGTGAGGTTATGTCTTCCGGATCCGTCGCATTTTACTGTTTTACTATTTTACTTTTGATATTATTAAGAGAGCATCAATTGTATGTTAAGTTTATTAAATGTAGTTTCCTTTAGACGAAGGTAAATTACTTGGGCCATGTGATTTCCAAGGAAGTTATAGTAGTGGATCCAGAAAAGGTGAGATATATCATGGAATGGGAAGATCCTAGGAATGTGGATGAGATAAGGAGATTTATGGGGTTATGATGTTACTACAAGAGGTTCATAGGAAATTGTCTTAGATTTCCTATCCCATTACATCATTGCGTAGGAAAGGTAATAAATTTTAATGGATAGAGGAATGTGCAACCAGTTTTGAGCAGTTGAAGTAGTTGTTGGAAAATGCTCTAGTTTTGAGTAGTTGAAGTAGTTGTTGGAAAATGCTCCAGTTTTGAGCAGTTGAACCAGTTGTTGGAAAATGCTCTAGTTTTAAAGATTTCAGATCTGGACAAAGATTTTATGGTATGTACATATGCTTACAAGAGAGATGGTTGGCCATGATCAGTGTGTTCGAATTTAAAATCATATACATTAAAGGTAAAGAGAGTAGGGTTGCGAATGCTCTTAGCAGGAGAGTATAGGTAAATCACATAGTAGTTATGTGATTCTATGGGACATATTTACAGGATTAGATATTGCAAGTAGGACAACAACATGATAGGTATAGGGAGCTTATGCACAGGTTATAATAGGGTACCAGTGATTAGGATATGGACTATCATATCAAAGAAGATGGCTTGGTCATATTTAGGTTCAAGATCTATGTGTCGAATGAAAATGAGCTCAAGAATCTTATCCTGAGTCATTTCATGCTAAACCATAGTTTGGTCACCTAGGATATCGGAAGACATTGACAACAGTGAAGGAGTTCTATTATTGGCTGACTTTGAACAAGGAAGTGGAAGATTTCGTGGCTAGGTGCTTGGATTTTCAATAGGTAAAAGCAAATTGTAAGAATCTAGGTGGTTTTCTACAACCGATTCTGATTCTAGAGTGGAAATGGGAGGTCATTTCGATGGATTTCATTACAGGTTTGTCGAAGACATCTAGACAGCATTATTCTATCATGCTTGTGGTGGAAAGTTTGACAAAGGTAGCACACTTCATTCCAGTGAAGTCTACTTATTTTACAAATCATGTAGCACATTTCTTCATCAGATATGTAGTGAGTTTGCATGGTGTTGCGAAGAATATTATGTCAGACAGGGATTCCAAGTTCACTTCTAGGTTCTAGAAATAATTATTTGTAGGTTTGGGTATATAGTTGGCCTTCAATATAACTTATCATCCCCAAATAGATGGAAAGACAGAGAGGATCAACATGATTTTGGAGGACATGTTAAGAATGTACGTCATGCATCAGAAATGAAAGTTGGAAGAATATCTTCCACTCGTTGAGTTCACCTACAACAATGGGTATCATGAGTCTTTGAGGATGAGTCCATTTGAGGCACTCTATGGGCAGAGTTGTAATACTCCCATCAGTTGGAGTGATACAGTGAATAGGGTGTTGATAAGACCAAACATGTTGGCAAGGATAGAACTAGAAATGCAGGTTATTAAGAAGAATATAAAGGCAACATAGGATAGAAAGAAGAGTTATACAGATCAAAATAGAATGTTTAAGGAGTTTCAGGTTAAGGAACATGTGTACTTTCACATCAAGCCCAAGAATAGGTCCTTGAGGATTGGATCATGTGCCAAATTGGCACCTCAGTAATGTGGAACTTTCAAGATTCTTGAGAGGATATGACTAGTAGCCTACCGACTTGCACTTCCTCCGATAATGAAATTCCATGATGCTTTCCATGTTTCATTGCTTAAGAAGTATGTTAAATTTGTTGATGATGTGATTGACTGGTCTGTATTGTAGGTGGAGCCAGAAGGAGAATTCTAGTTGTAACCTTAGTGCATTTTGTAGAGAAAGATGCTCATGCTCCATAATTGAGAAATCAAGCAGGTTAAAGTGCAGTGGAAGCACTTTGGGCCCAATGAAGCTACATAGGAGATGGTTGATTAGATGCGGGGTATGTATCCTTCATTGTTTTTCAGTTAAGGCAAAGAAATTTTGGTATATGTATATATGTATATGGATGTAAATATCATCATGAGTTGTGTTATAAAGATCTAATAAGTTGTATGGTTGTTATGTTTCTATGTTTGTCAGGTTGGTTTGGTTTTTAGCAGGTTGTTCTTTGTAAATAGTGCAATGAGCTAAGTTACAAATCTCCATGGGTAGTATTATTTTCTTTTCAGCTATATTGTTGGTTTTAGGAATCATTGAACACCAAGGATGGTGTTCCCCCAAGGGGGGTGGTTTTGTGACAACCCTGGTCAAAAATACATGTAATAAAGTTAATATAGGCAAATAATAACCAAGGTCATGGGACATTTTTTCCAAGCTCAATGTTGAGCAAAACATAGTGATGGGGATCAGTTGTGATTAATTAATGTCTATGGAAATTGGCAAAAGAAATGGAAAAGGATTTGAAAAGGAAAAGTGGCTTTAATTGGCATTTATTTATAAAAATAATGGAAAATAAGAGAAAGGAAGGTGAAAGGTCACATGTTGCATGTGAGGGGGAAATTGAAGGAAAAATAAGGAAAATGAATAAAATAGAGGCCTCAATGATAAAGAGGCTTCTAAAGATCAGTTAACAGCTTTGGTGAGTTCAATATTTGGCACTCTTATTCTATTCTCTCTCTCTCTCATACTCTTAGACACTTAGAGTTGTCTTGGAGGAATCATGGAGTGTAGCATACTTGGGATTTGGAACAAGAAGGATGCAAAGGAACAACATGATAATTAGCTACAGTGGGTTTCTATTGCAGGTATCAAGTTGTATTTATCATTTCCTTACTAGTTTTGGAATACATGGCATATGAATCTAGTTTCTTGGTTATGATTTATCATTAACATGGAGGATTGTTTGGATTGATAGTGGTTTTTCCTAGCCTTACCATTTCCTGGATAGCCATGGTGTTGTGGGGTTTTCCTTTTCTTTTTCTAGTTTGTGCTCAGGTTCCTTATGGTCGTCATTTGAATTATTAGTTTTTGGAGTGTTTGTTGGAAAAATGCTCTGGAAGCCCTATAACAGCTTGGGTTGAGTTACTAGTCTTAGAAGCCTTGGTTGCACAAACTCTCTGGAGCCCTTGGTGGGTTGTGTTACTATTCCTAGTGATGAGCCTCATAAATTGGTAATTATATGGGCTCATTTTACCTCCTAACCTAGTCAAATCAAACATTCTCTTCGCTTATTATATGATTCTCTGATTATATTTATGCTTATAAGGTAAGTTGAGTTAGTTATTATGCCATGTGGTCTAACATGTATTTAATGTAGATTATTGATGGAATTTGAGGTCAAAGACAAGGATCTAGTGGTCAAACTGTCGTAATAACTTGAAGTAGACAAAGGAGAGGAATTATAGGAGGGAATCCCCCTCATTTATTGTTCTTCACTTCAAATTCCCCTTCATTCATCTCAGAGTACAAGCAGCCGAATCATGCACTAGAAGGTAGCCGAGCAAGTGGAATATGATTGTTAGTTATCTCGAGTTTTGGGAGCCAAGCCTCCTTGATCTTAAGGAAGTTGTTGATAGCTTCAGATGTATAAGTAGAGAGGCCTAGGGCCTCACTAGGGTCAACTTTTTGCTAGTGTAAACTCTGCGCAAATTTCGAGCTTATTATTTTTTTACAGTTTCATGTAATCCTGCTATTTTTTTATAATGAAGATGGGATTCTTTTTGAACTAGCACTGAGTTACCTCAGAGGGAAGAAGCTCTTGGGTTAGAGCCCAATCCAAGTATCCAAGCTTCTCTTTACTTGTATTTGTATGCTTTACTTAAGTTTGTAGATTAGTTTGTTGTTAGATGTATTTCTCTTATGGTTAAGAATAGGTTGTTTTTGATGATTTAGTAGTTTTCTTCCATTTCTGCTTTCTGTAGCAGGTTAAGTAGTGATCAAAGAAGATTGAAAAGGCTAGCAAAAGTGCCTTGGCCTCTCTTCCTCCCTCTGGGACCATGATTTGAGGCAAAGACTCTCTTTCTGCCCTAAAAACACAGATTTCCCTCATTCCTAGGACTTCTAGTGTTTACAACTCTCTAGTAGGTTGATAGTCCAATTTTGCTTTGCTTTAGATCTTTTTTATCATGTTCACTTCCTAATTTGCAATACTCCTTCTGCATGCTTTCCTTTCTTATAGCATTTCCTATCATTTCCTCTTATGCATCATAATTTAGGCCATTTCAATGCAAAACTCTGTTTTCCTAGTATGCACTCATTCCATTGGTTGCTTAATTTTCTTGGTTGACTGTCTGTTTCTATGCAGCACATCTCTTCCAGTAGAAGGCCAGCTTACCAACAACCACACCCTCCATCTGATCCATGCCTGTCTCCCAAACCTCACCTCAATTCTGCCCTACTTTCCTTCATTTTACATAACTTCTTCCTCTCTCCTTGAGCAAACCCAATCATCTTTCTCTCTCCTAGTGATTCATGGTAGACCTTAGGCACCCTAACACCTCATTCCAACCTTCACCCACCTTTTCCACCCACTCTGACACCCTCAAAATAGCGAAAATTTCACTCGGCTTTTCTTGTAGGCGTCCTGTAGTTTCCCTGTTTTCCTCCTGTAGTTTTCCTGTGTCCTCCTGTAGTTTTTCCTGTAGGCTTTCTTTTGAAGGCCAGGTGTGGGAAACGCCTCTAGAAGGCAACCTAAGATCTTCTAGGACCCATCCATACCATCCTACATCCTCCCAAGCTCCAAAATTGCCCTCTAACGCCACCTATTCACTGCCACACTCACATACAATAAATTAGATGCATATTAAATTCACATAAGAACCCATAAAAATCCAAAAATATGTTTTTTGCTTATTCACTTCCAGAAATAGCATGGTTAGATGTTTTTTACTTCCTTGAGTAGGAAATGGAATTTCTCTCATGGTTTTCATAATGTTTTTGGCAAAAGTAGAATTAGCTTGTTAATTAGGGTTTACTAGGTTTTGCTTTACATTCCAGTCTTTCTCCTTTCTGCAGTTAGAATATCATCTGTAGAGTAATCTTTCTTTTCTTTCCTCACACATATAGCTTGTTTTGAAATCTATAGAAGCTGGCTTGAGCTCCTAGTGATCTCGTGCTGGCTGACCAAGTGACAACCTGCAGTGAGAGCTAGTACTTTTGCATATAGCACAGACACTTCCAAGTTTGTTACGAACTACCGAGTTGATAAAAGTAAAGTTGGCAGCCCAGTAGTTGCAGCATTCTTGTTGCAATACTAGCGCTCACCAATTTTTGGCACATTGTCGGGGAAGTATCAGAGTATTATGTGATTACTGCTTTCTTCTATTTCCTATTGCAAGATTCTACTAATAGTTTATTCCGGCAAAAGTAGACTAGTCATTTATTTTCTTTCAAATCTGCATTTCCTTGCTTTCCTTTTCAATTCTTCAAATTTCCATTCAGCAAGTTCATTTCAACTAGTTGCAATTTGTTTTGTTCAATTCACAATTTCAGTTTCTGCAGGTACTTTCAGTGTGGGGAAAAATAAAAAAAACCCAACCAAAAATATTTCCTTTCATGCCTCATAGGAATAGAGATAACTTAGGAAAAAAATTTCCCAACACCCCTACTGCTTCACACATCCAACCTTCTCTCTTCTTCGGTGGCTTCAATCAAGAAGAACCCTTAGGTGAACAACTAGACATATTTGAAGAACCTACAGGGGAAGAAGAAGAAGAAGAAGAAAACATTCCTCTGGAGCCAATGGTTGAAAACAGAAATGGTAGGGGAAATGGAGAGAGGATAGAGGGTACCTTCCCCATTTGGGAAACCAATGGGGACACCAAAATGAAGAATATAATTCCTTTAGCCCTACCTCACTTCCATGGTCTGCCTACAGAAGATCGTGACACCTTCTTGTTCAAGTTTGTTGTCATCTATCGAACTTATAACTATACAGAAGATGAGAAAAAGTTGAGACTATTCCCTTCTACTCTCAAGGATGTAGCATTGCACTGGCTCATGGGATTACCTAGCAACAGCATCAAAACTTGTGCTCAAATGCAACAAGCCTTTAACGACAAGTATCGAGACTATTGTAGGTCAAAATATATTAAATAAGAAATATTCCGAATGACGATGGGAAGTGATGAGTCCCTAGAAGACTATGAAGAGAAGTTCCAGCTCAGTTACAAAAGGGCCAGGTGTACACTTGGCCCTAAGTCTTTGAAGTTGGTCCTGCTCGAGCAAACCTCAACCCTGATCGAAGACTCCCATTGACATTGAAGATTCACCATCTACCAAGGTGAAATAATCTCCTTTCAAGACACCCATAACCTATGAAACCAGGACTACAAGATCCTCTACATGGAAGGGGAAGGAAATTCTACAGGACCCTAAAACAGTCCTATAGGAGACATTGTCCAAACTACAGGAGACACTGTCCAAACTATAGGAGACAAAAACTTGAGGAAAACATAGGAGGACAACTGGAGGTGAAAGAGAAAGCACAAGAGCTACAAGAAACTGACTACCAGCTTAATCTTGACTCCTATTACAGACTACTAAAGGGAGGCAAGATAATCCCACAGAAATTTGCAATTCCACTATTTTTCGAATTGGAAAAAGAGAGAATAAGAACACATAGGTGGATGCAGAGAGCCAAGTCCAAAGGAGTTGAGGAAATTGGCCACATGGAAGACAAACTCAAGGAAATGGGCATGGAATTGAGTGCTCTCATAAACAGAGAAGCCATTATAAGAAGCCACCTTGAGAATGAAAATGAATTGCTAAGGAGGCAGCTGCAGGAGAAAGAGACTCATTTGGCATACATGGCCAACTTATCCATGGAAGCATTACAATTCAGAACACCAACTAAATCTTATGGCCTCTATCTGAAATATCAATGGCTTCAATTCCAAATAAAAACTTTGGCACAAAGAAGCGCAATTCCATTCCAAGATTACAGGCAGTTCATGGATTTGTGTGACCAAAGCACCTCCGAGGACAAAGCAAAGAACTCATTTGGCATACATGGCCAACTTATCCATGGAAGCATTACAATGCAGAACACCAGCCAAATCTTATGGCCTCTATCTGAAAGATAAATGGCTTCAATTCCAAATAAAAACTTTGGCACAAGGAAGCACAATTCCATTCCAAGATTACAGGCAGTTCATGGATTTGTGTGACCAAAGCACCTCCGAGGACAAAGCAAAGATGGCAGAGTTCTATCTACACAACATGGCCCTCACAAACCTGAATGTGTGGGACCCTAATGCCAAGCTAGGGGATCTGCAATTAATGGCCATGGCATCATGGATGAACCATGAAGAATTGAGGGAAATATAAATGAAAAGATTGTTAATAAAAGAGAAGAATGAACCATTGATGATAAGAGCTAAGCCATCAAAGCATATGGCACTCATCAGCACACACAACCTGCTTTCTAATGACCCTCAAATTTTCCCTAAATATCTAGCCAATCAGGAACAAGCCATTGCACACTTTGAATATATGCTTAGGCTACTTAGGGATGACTGTGTGCATGCATGCACGAGAAGGTGGAACACCCTACCCCACAACTTGTAAATCATAGAATAACATTCCCCCATGAGGCTGAGGGAGGCACTGTAAAGGGTTCCAATGTACAAGCACTCCATGCAAAGGCTGAAGGTCAACTGGATTGGCCTCAAACTGAGTCCTCCACTCATATTAGGCATGCTAGAAGGCAGAAGAGAATAAAAGGAGAAGGAGTAGCGGAAGGACATAGACAGAAAGGCAAGATTTTATGGAGAACAAGAGCAGGCCACAACAGAAGCCTGGAATGCTAGGGAAGCCACCAGGGCCATGAAAGACCAAGAGATTGACTAGGTTGCTCAGAGGATGAGCAACACTTTCAGTAGGGGGTGATGATGAGCCTCATAAATGGGTAATTATATAGGCTCATTTTACCTCCTAACCTAGTCAAATCAACCATTCTCTTAGCTTATTGTATGATTTTCTAATTATATTTTATGCTTATAGGGTGAGTTGAGTTTAGTTATTATGCCATGTGGTCTAACATGTATTTAATGTAGATTATTGATGGATTTCGAGGTCAAAGTCAAGGATCTAGTGGTAAAATTGCAGCAATAACTTGAAGTAGACAGAGGAGAGGACTTATAAGAGGGAATCCCCCTCATTTATTGATCCTCACTTCGAATTCCCCTTCATTAATCTTGGAGTACAAGCAACCGAATCATGCACTAGAAGGCAGCCGAGCAAGTGGAAGATGATTGTTATTTATCTCGAGTTTTAGGAGCCAAGCCTCCATAATTTTAAGGAATTTGTTGGTAGCTTCATATGTATAAGTAGAGAGGCCTAGGGCCTCACTGGGGTCAAATTTTTGCTGGTGTAAACTTGACAGTTTCATGTAATCTTGCTATTTTTTTTATAATGAAGATGGAATCCTTTTTGAGCTAGCACTGAGTTACCTCAGAGGGCTTAAGCTCTTGGGTTAGGGCCCAATCCAAGCAGCCAAGCTTCTCTTTACGTGTATTTGTATGCTTTACTTCAATTTTTAGATTATTTTTCTATTAGATGTATTTCTCTTATGGTTAAGAATAGGTTGCTTTTGATGATTTAGTAGTTTTCTTCCATTTTTTCTTTCTGTAGCAGGTTAAGAAGTGATTAGAGAAGATTCAAAAGGATAGAAATAGTGCCTTGGCCTCTCTTCCTCCCTTTGGGACCATAATTTGAGGCAAAGACTCTCTTGCTGCCCCAAAAACACAGATTTCCCTCATTCCTAGGACTTCTAGTGTTTGCAGCTCTCTAGTAGGTTGATAGTCTAGTTTTTCCTTGCTTTAGATCTTATTTATCATGTTCACTTCTTGATTTTCAATAGTCCTTTTTCATTCTTTCCTTTCTTATATAATTTCCCAACATTTCCTCTTATGCATCATAGTTTAGGCCATTTCAATGTAAAACTCTGTTTTCCTAGTATGCACTCATTCCATTGGTTGCTTGATTTTCTTGGTTGACTGTCAATTTCTATGCAGTAAATCTCTTCCAGCAATAGGCCAGCTTACCAGCAATCACACCCTCCATCTAATCCATTCCCTATAGGTCTCCCAAACCTCACCTCAATTCTACCCTAGTTTCCTTCATTTTTCATAGAACTTCTTCATCTCTCCTTGAACAAACCCAATTATCTTTCTTTCTCCTAGTGATTTACAGTAGACCTTAGGCACCCTAACACCTCATTCCAACCTTCATCCACCTTTTCCACCCACCCTCATACCCTCAAAACAACGAAATTTTCTCTCTGCCTCCTCTTGTAGGCCTCGTGTAGTTTCCCTATTTTCCTCATGTAGTTTTCCTGTGTCCTCCTATAGTTTTTCTTGTAGGATTTCTTTTGAAGGATGAGTGTGGTTAAAGACTCTATAAGGCCACCTAATACCTCCTAGGACCAATCCACACCATCCTACATCCTCCCAAGCTCCAAAACCACCCTCTTATGCCACCTGTTCGCTACCACATTCACACACAATAAATTAGATGCATGTTAAATTCACATAAAAACCCATAAAAATCCAAAAATATGTTTTTTGCTTATTCACTTCCAGAAATAGCATGGTTAGATGTTGTTTACTTCCTTGAGTAGGTAATGGAGTTTCTCTCATGGTTTTCATAATGTTTTTGGCAAAAGTAGAATTAGCTTGTTAGTTAGGGTTTACTAGGTTTTGCTTTACATTCCACTCTTTCTCCTTTCTGTAGTTAGAATAGCATCTGTAGAGTAATATTTCTTTCCTTTCATCACACATAAAGCTTCCTTGAAATCTATAGAAGTTGGATTGATCTCTTAGTGATCTTGCACCGGTTGACCAAGTGACAACCTACAGTGAGAGCTAGTACTTGTGCATATAGCACCGATGCCTCCAAGTTTGTTACAAACTACCGGGTTGATTAAAGTAAAGTTGGCAGCCCAGGAGTCACACATTCTTGTTACAATACTAGTGCTCACCACCTAGAAGCCCTGGTTGGACAAACACTCTGGAGCCTAGCAACAGTTGTGGGTTGAGTTAATAGTCCTCGAAGCCTTGGTTGGAACAAACACTCTAGAGGCCTAAACAACTTAGGTAGAGATCAATCCGATGATGGTTAGTCATGTACAATTGTGAGATGGAATCATTGGTTAAGGGTTGAGGTATTTTGGCCTTTGGGAGCCCTGGTTTGGTGTTCTTGGTTTATTCCTTGAGATCCCACATTCATGTTTCAAATATGGTGTAGGGGTGATTGACTGAAAGAGAGATTTTCTTCAGCCCAATCTATGTTCGGGTGGACGTAGAAGTCCCCAACTTATTTGGATTTTCATATGTTAATAAGAGATCCTTTTCCTTTGGTATTATATTAGTAAATCTTCTTGTCATTATCTGGCTTAAATGGTTGTTCCATCATTAATATTTCTTTGGTTATTTGATGGATATAATCATGTTTTATGATCGACTCGAGTTATGGATCTCATCATTTTCTTATTAGTAGATTAAATTTTAATGAATGTGTGACCTAATAGATGATATTAAATCTATTATGAGGAGGCATCAGTCCTTCTTGACGATTCTTTCATAAGTATGAGACCCCAACGTTTAGATATGTATTTATGACTTGCACACTACATGTTTATGATATGTTTGACATAATGCATGTCATGGTTGGTAGGGTTCAAGTCAAGTCCATTTACAAGTGCTTACATTATTATCCTTATTTCATCATTATTAACCATTTCTAGACGTTCCAAGAACGTTTGGGCACGGGCCTGAGTCCTAGTCCTAAAAATGTGGCTCAGAATTTGGGGTCGTTGGCATAAGCATGCCTGAAAAAAGTTGCAGTCACATGGATTCCTTGCTATGGGAGTGGTTGGAGGGCCTTAATCACATGGATGACTTGTGATGGGAGTGATTGGGGATCTATTTCAACGAAACATCAAGTTGTCTTAGGGCTTGGACACCTAGAAGGGTTGGTTGGCTTTTGAAGATTCTATGGCTACTAAGGAGGGTCAGATTGGTCTTGTCTTATTGGTTCCACTTCCTTAACTGTACATGGAGAGTTGAATCATATCATAGAAACTCTTCGTCACATTTTTACCCCAATGGATTGGTTAGATTGGGTAAATGTGAGAGGAGTGTGTTACAACTTCAAACTAACATGTTAGTAAATATGAATAAATGGAAAAGATAATATCATGAACATATACAACCACCACAATTGAATTTTCCATCATTAGCTTTAACATATAAATTAATATTAGTTGCACCAATTTTGAAACCACACTTCAGCAGGTAATTGTCCAACTTGGAATAGAAAGCTCTTGGGGCTTGCTTGACACTACACAAGGCCTTATTTAGCTTGCAAAAATAATCAAGTTGATCTAATAACTGAAAACCTTATGGCTGCTCTATGTAAAATTATTCTTGTAAATCTCCATTTAGAAAGGTAGATTTGACATTGATTTGAAACAAGCAAATGCCAAAAACATTTTAATTACCTCTAGTCTAGCAACAAGAGAAAAAGTTTCATCAAAGTCGATACCTTCAATTTTTGCATAGCCTTTACATAGTAATATTTCCTTGTTTCTGACCACTTATCCACACTCATTCAATTTGTTCTTGAAGATCCACTTCATTCTTATGAAATTCTTTTTGGATGGTCTAGGAACAAGCTCCCATCTCTAATTTTTATCGTTTTGATCCAATTCTTCATGAATATCTTTCAAACAATTATCATCCTAGCTTTCCTTCACAACATCCTTTGGTTCCTTCATTGATAACAAGGCTATATGCACTTTAGTAGGGGGGTTTAGCAACTTCCTTCTTGTCTATACACCTAGTTTTATATCACTAATAATTTGATTAGCTGGGTGGTGTTTTTTCACATACCTTGAAGAATATTTGGCTCAAGGAATGGGGGGATCTTAACTACCTTCACTAAAGGTGACCCATCATAATTCTTATCATATTTTTCTTAGCATTTGGAGGAATAAAAAACACAATGGTTCTCATACTCGTGTTACATGGGATCAATACCCATCAGCTACCAATATAACTCCCAGGTGAAACCGCCTACCCCCCCAAGAATGGAGAAAAGGTAAAGTGAGGTTTGAACTTGTGACTTGCGTAGTGAAACAAACTCCTCAGTAGAATGTTCATTGGCCAACAGACTAAACTCCTTGGGGCATACTTCTCATCATGGTTGACTGGAATAATGGAGATGGTATTTTCTTGCTGGCTAACTTTAGGTTCAACATACTCATCTACTTTGAGATCAATACAATAAAAAATATTCTTTATATTCTTGTTGTAAAATCTATATACCTTTTTGTTCTAATAATATTCAAGAAAAATACCTTCATTGACTCTTTTATCAAACTTACCAAGATTGTCATCATTCCTCTTAATGTAGCACTTTCTTCCAAAAACTTTGAAATGCTTAACTATTGCAATTTTTCCATACCAAAGCTCATAGGGAGTCTTATCATTATTTGCTATGAAGTGATATTTGTTGAGAATCATTATTGCAATGTGAATAACTTTATACCAAAATCTCTACTGGAAAGTCCTTTTTCCCACCATGGCTTTGGTTAACTATTGTATAAATCTATTGGCTCTCTCTGCAACACCATTCTATTGTCGAGTCTCTACTATGGTAAAACACCTTTTGATGCCATGTTTCTTGAAAAATTCATCAAACTCTTTTGAAGTAAACTCACCTCCATTATCAAAGCTAATGCTTTTGATTTTAGAATCTGTCTCATTCTCAACCATGTCTTCAAAGTTATTAAACTTCTCAAATGCTTCAATTTTTTCTCTAAGAAATGAAACCCACATCATTCTACTAAAATCATCAATGATAAGAATGAAATATAATTTACCTATAGTTTATTATGTTATTGATACTCCACACAAGTCCATATGTACTAAATGAAATGGCTAGGTTGATGTTTTATCCTTAGACTTGAAGGGTACTCAAACTTGTTTTCACTGAAAAGACATGCAAAAAGTACCCTCAAGATTTGAAAGCTTTGGATATATTTGAAAACATTCTTCTTGCCTAATATGAATATCTAATGAAAATTCAGATGTCCAAGTCTCCTATGCCACAACCATCTCTCATCAATATTCGAAAAGCAAGACCTCTCTATCTTCTCTTTCAAGACATATACATTGATGTTTGTTCTTACAACTTTGGCTACTACTTCTCTAGTGCCTGCAGACTTGATTTGACAATTCTTAGCCTTGAAAATCACATCATAGCCTTGGTAACACATATGAGATGCACTAAGTATATTATACTTCATCCCATCAACCAATAAAACATTCTTGGCTTTACCTCTTCCATTTGTTAGACTCACAATTCCTTTACCAACAATCTTACCAGGTGCATTATTTCCAAAGGTAACATTACCTTTCCCAACTAGTTTCCATGTCAAAAACTTACTTCTTTCTCTTGACATGTTCCTAGAACATCCACATTCCACGTACCAATGATTTCCTTCATTTTGAGCATAAAAAAATATTACATTGCTATAAAATCTCCTTTTATTTCTTGGCCTTGGGCCCCTAGCTTCTTTTCTCAAAAACTGGAATAGGCCTCTTATCCTTAAGTATACAGTCATCTAGGTTATGCCAAAAATTTTGACATTTAAAGCATTGAAACAAATTATTCAAGTGATTAAGTGGATTTTTGTACCTGCTTCTGCTCATCCTCTGTCTGATTGACTAAATTTTCCAATAATTTCTTCTTCTTGATCTGAGCTCCCTGTATGATAGATTCACCCTACAATTTGTTACCTTGTGTACATAATTGATGCATGTAAAACAATATCGTAGAAATATATCTGAATACTTGGGAGAAAATTGACTTTTGAACCTTGAATGGATTGGTCTCTATGCATTTTGATTTCTCATTTAGTGTTGCTTTCCTTTTATTGAACAAAATTTCTCCTTCTATTGGGTTGCTACAAATTTTCTTCTCACTGGTTATCGGGATGTGTTCTTCTTTTGTGT
Organism: Pinus taeda; assembly: GCA_000404065.3. Classification (NCBI taxonomy): domain Eukaryota; kingdom Viridiplantae; phylum Streptophyta; class Pinopsida; order Pinales; family Pinaceae; genus Pinus; species Pinus taeda. Next base: position 72,281 of record APFE030082388.1, on the reverse strand, counting down.
CTTTGTTGCTACATTTACCCTTATTTTGTTGTTTCATTGTCACCATTTTTGGTTACTTGCACAAAGGTAACCAACTTATTTCCATTTAACTCTATTGTTGAGTTAGAATTTGCCTCAAATCCAAGACCAATTTGATTAGTGGAAACTCTTTTTGCTTTTGTAAGCTCATTTGTATTTCCAATCGTCTTTTTAAAACTTTTGATTGAAGCTCAGCTAATTTTTTTTCCTTTTCTAATTGTTTCCTTAGGAAACCAACTTTCTTTTAAGCCTCTCACATGGTTGATTCTTCTAGGTGAGATACTGATTCTCAGTCTCTTGTATGTTCTTACCTTTTTCAATTTGTAATAACAAAGGTTCAAAAAATTCAAATTTGCCTTTGATAAACAACTCTTTCTGGGTTTTATTTTTATTTCTCACCATTCCAATCTCTTCAAGTGCACTAACTAGCTCTCATTATAAATTTACTTCAGCCTCTTCATGATCTGAATTTATGGCTTAAACTTCTATATTCTCGATAACCATAACCATGAATTCCATTGTACCTTCATCATCTTTGTCCTCATCATAGGATTGGATGCCTTCACTTTTAGAGGAACTAGCTTCTTGGGTATAGAGAATTACTTTCTTAGCCTTACTTATTTCCCTTTTCCCTTTCCTAAACTTCTCTCTTGGATCATATTCCTTTTTCTTCTTCCCATGACACTTGCAAGAATAGTGACCAAATTTTCCACAATTAAAGCACTTAAAAGGTAACTTACCTTTATATTTTCATGGGTCACTCTTGATCTTTCTCACAAACTTGGATCCTTCTTCATATGATTCACAACATGAATAATCATGATCTTCCTTGGGTTCCTTATCTACTTTGAAGGTTGAATCCTTTATTGTAGGCTTGCCATTTGAAATTATCATCTCGTAAGTAGTTCGTGTTCCAAGTAGTTGATCCAAAGTGAGAGACTACAAATTTTTCATCTCTTCAATAAATGAAACCTTTGGATTAAATCTCTCTTAGAGGGATCTCAACACCTTTTGAACTACTACAGGTTCTTTTTGTTTCTCATCAAGACCTCTTATAGTGTTCACAACCTCATCAATGCTTAGGAAGTACTTTGCAATATCTTCATCATCATGCATATTTAAGAACTCAAATTTCATTCTAAAACATTTAAGTTTAGCATGATTTACCTTGTTGTCTCCATAACAATTTCTCATCTTGTTCCAAATAGCTTTTGTAGTTGTGCGGTCTGTAACCTTGACTAGTTGTATTTAGGTAGACTAGCAAGTAAGGTACTCATAGATTTATCATTGCATGTGAACTCCATCTTCTGGTCTTTAGTAATCACTGCTGGAGGATTTTGATACACTTCTACTGCACCCCATACATCAACTCCAAATGATTGAATGTAGGTGTTCATCCTTACTTTCAAAAACACATAGTTTGTTCCATTGAACATAGGTGCCCTATTTATGAATCCTACTTCCTAGTTTACCATTGTCCCTGATATTTCGTCCAACTCTTAAATTGATCTGAAGAAACCTAGTTTTCTCTGATACCAATTGTTAGAAACTAGAACGATATTGAGAGGGAGGGGTGAATCCATATTGTAGGAATTTTACAACTTTATTTTACTTGCACAAGATATTGGGACACCAAATAATACAACAAAAATTAATTCAAATGAGCATGATAATAATAAACATAAAACACACAAGGTATCACACATATATTCTTTAAAAATTTTATTCAATCTCTTCACAAGGTAAGCTAATACTTGTTGTTATAAAATTATCTAGCTATAACTAGAAGGAAGTAACTACTCCCTGATTTATCAAATACAAATGAAAGGAGCTAGAACCCCTAAATTTATTAGCTACCATTGAAAGGAGCCTCAACCCCTAATTATTCACTAGAAACTACTAGAAGGAGCTACAACCCCTCATTTGCAGTCTAATATTTGTATGACCTCAATGATTCATCTTTCATACAATTTTCATACTCAAATCATGAAGCCATTCCCTTTTAAAAAATAAATCAATTTATCACTTTAAACACTCACCAAAACCATCATTAAAAGTAATTTCAATAATATCTAATTACTAAACAATTTACCATCATCCACAGCAACATTAATCGATATCCAACACACTCACAATCTTGCAAATTCGGTTATTCTTATAAAATAATTTGGACTAACATTTTGGAATAGAAATTTTGTTATCTTGCACTTTAATTCTTGCATGAATATTTGGTTTTTTCTTTTTTTCTTTCTTTTGTCAAGTCATATGCATTTTCTCTCCAAGTATTCAAACTCTCCTTACCTGTTTCTGCAAGCAAAATTGAGCTTAACTGCTTAATTTTTTTATTTCTCGATTTTTTAGGAGATTTAGTTAGGAATTTCTAAATTTTTTGTGAAGTTAAGTTTATCCAAACTATCAATTAAATACCAAATATGTATACTGACACTAAACTTGCTTCCAACTCATTCATGCCTGTGTTTTATATTTAAACTTTAGCGTTGCATGTTATTTTTGTCATAACAATATCAAGATATAGACCAATTCATGCTTTAGACTTCAAACATACGCCAAAGAACTGTTATATTTGGAATATATACCAAATTTCAAGGTTGTTGATTCATTCATCCACAAGCCTGAAAGCTTTAAACATAGTCATATTTCCATATATAACATTGTTGGCATGAGAACTTTTTATGTAAGAAACATGCATAAAACCTCTTATTGGGATCCTTTCTACTATAGCCCCAAGGGATAATATAACATTACAAACTTCCTCTACACCCTTGGTTTTACCCTCTATACAAAACCACATCCTTGTGCTTAACTTATAGCTCTTGGCCTAGCCTCCTTATAGGATTACATGTCCAGTGGGTCTACCATTGTGCCTTCGTTATTGCTCATGTGCTCCCAACTGTACTGCCATCATGTCTCGGTGCTCTGTCAACCTGACAATTCTCCTTTGCACTAAGTTAAATAATTCCAATATATGAGGACCAAGATGAGGTGTCTCGGAGGGTACCACCACCACATTCTTGGACCAATAAAGGATAAGTTAGGGTGACTTGTCTCTGATAACTTCCACCATTTCCCAACACCTAGTCATCCCAAAGCTTCGCTTGTTGCACTTGCTTGAAGACCTTCCAAGGTTCCGACACTATGATTATGTCATTAAAACCACATGGTGCCATTTGAGTGGTGACACATGTCACTTATATTTGGCCCATTCGACCACTTGAAAAATTAGAATATGCTTGCCATATGTCCCATGTACCAATGTCATGATGACTTCATCTCGAGCCAATAAAATTCTTCCACGTGCCTATCAGAGATGAGAGAGAAAGGGCCTTGGGCATTTTTGTTTTTACACCAATTTCTTTAATAAAATTATAAGGTTATTATGACCTTCAACACTACTGCAACTTCCATGCAGCCCAACTCCCTCTCTATTGGTCTTTGTTGGTGCTTCACTTCACTACACTAGCCCACTGGTTAATCATCCCAAACCATCACTCCTACGTTTTCCTTTTTTATTTTGGGGAAGACCTCCTGATCTTATTTTTCACATATGGTCTACCACTTTAAAAAATTTTCTAGTCAATATTCCTATGTCTATCCATTTTCATATGGGCTTACATCATCCTTGGCTTACACCATCCCTAATGCTCCCTTTGTGCACTGCTTTGGACCTTCCAAGGAAGACTCTATCGGGATTACATGTTGCATGGGCTCCATTAGCCATCAATAAAAATGCTTTTGTTTCTCCTTTGTCGGGGTAAATTTTACCAGTCCAATGGTTTTTCCACTCTGCTAAAAGGCTCCACTACATTTTAGAATAACAACAAAATAAACTTGCTCCAAAGGGTCCTTCACCAATATTAACTTTTGAATCGCCTTTGAAATTTGGGGTTAATAATTTTGACTCAAAATAAGTTGTGATATAGGAGGTTGTTTTGGAACTTCTATATACCACTTGAAATCTCCTTCAGATTTCTTACCATCTTAGTGGGTTCCAAATGAATTTGCGTCTATATGTTATTCTAGAAATGGCTCCAAATCCCTACACCTTGATCATCATTTCCTTTGCCATACTTGAACTGATCTTCATACTTCTTGTTATCAGTTATGTTTTTTCCTTTATTGTCATCACCTTTTACATCAATGACAACACATTTCTAACAAAATTGACATGATAATCATGCATCATTTAAAATGTGCAAGGATCAGGTATGGTCTTGACCTTGATTACTTCTATTACCCTGTTAGCAATTCAAGCTCTGGTGAAAAATCATTACAAACCAAATATTTAACAAATCATGTTTTCATGCCATCCAAGTGTATCATTTCTTAATAAGGCATTGATGCTATATTATTGAAATCATATTTTTGATTTGAGCATTGGTATGGTGGAAGAATTTCATTATGGTCCCTTGTCATCCAACCCTAAATTTGTTTTGCAAGAGGTTTGTCTACAAGGCTCAGAATTTCTTGTCCATCCAGTGTTTGTAGTTTTGCAGGTCCATTATTTTGAAGCTTGTCCACGACATAGTTTCGTATGGATCATGACTACAATTTCCCTAATGCTTGTTATGCTTGGTCTCAAAAATAAAAATACACTCCATGCTTTAGATTTTTCTCATGTACGTGCTTCATTCTATCACTCTTCGCCTACTTTTGTTGATCTACACATAATATGAATTTATTCATTTATAACAATTTGAAAAATCTTTATTTAAGAGAATTATTATCACTACATCTTGACATTAGCATTTTGTGCAACAATTAGACTAAATATTTTATCAAGATTATGGTATCTTGTCCATACACTAGTTTAAAGGATGAATGACCCATGGAGTGATTATGGAGTTTGGATTTCCTAGAGAATTGTGGGAAGGTACTACACCCTATTTTTTAATCCAATATACAAAATTTCTTCAATGTGTTGTAGGTGCTCTTTATTGTTGCTTAAACCACCACATTTTCATGCTAGTAATGTGATGACTTATAAAAAACTATTATGTTAATTGTTTGATGATGTTTTTTAGAAAAATGAATTCCATTGTGACTTACTAGCTTTATAAGGGGCATCCAACCTGTTGTAGTTGTTGCAACACCCTGCAAAATTTTGGATTACACTCAAATTTCGGAGTCTTAGTTTGTCTTTTACATTGTTTTTGCAAACACTAGAGCTTATTTCATGAAATTTCTCATAGCTCTTAGGTCCCTTTTGCATGTTTGGTTAACTATCATCTTTTGGCATGATTGACTATCATAGAACATTTGTGAGCATTTTATGATGGTTTTAAAGGCCAGTGTTTGTATATATGAGTTTTCCCAACCATGTAAACATTATGTTTCATCCATACACAAAGTCTTGAGCAGTGTCGCACAAGTTTCTTAATGGTTGTCCCAAAGCCTATCTTACGTGTCACATTTGTTGTATTTTTTCATGAGGAAGTCACACGAATAGAAATGCTTTATTTACATGTTCCTATGATCTATGTTTTTGTGTTGTCAAAGTATGCTAAGTGTGTGATTACAGTCAAGGTTCATCACAACTCATCTCCCATCAGTCAAGTGTGAAAATATTCTCGATCGAGCAACTTAGCTTCACTGGGCCCCGACTGGATTGTGCACTGTGTATTCTCATCCCTCTAAGTTGTGACCTTGTTTCTTGGAATTATGCAATGCATGGTCCCTATCCTCCAGGGTTGTTTCTACACATAATTATTGAGCCCATCTCCCGATCTTGACCTCTAGAACTATGCAGTTGTGTCTCCCAGTCTGCCTTGAACTCTACACTTCACATCTTCAACCCTCAAGCTTCTCCCTTGTCTGCTAGAAATGCATAATGTGAAGAATCCCAACCTTCCTTGGCATCCAAAACTACACAGATGATCCTCCCAGTGTCCTTTTTCCTAGTCAGACCCCATTGCCTCCAGAAATTGCGCAACTCTATCCTTCAAGCCTCCCTGACTATGCATTGCATAATATCAGTTGTCCAATCCCCCTTGCCTTTTGAAACTATGCATTTTTTCCTCCTAGGGCCCCATCCCGTAGCCCCTACTGCCTGCTTAAACTGTGCAACTTTTTCCCTCAGTGGGGACTACACAAATTTTTCCCTCAGTGGGGATTGCACAATTTTTTTTCTCAATGGGCACTGCACAAATTTTTCCCTTAGTGGGCACTGTGAAAACTTTTCCCTCAATGAGAAATGTGCAAATTTTTCCCTTAGTGAGGACTGCACAAAAATTTCCCTCAGTGTGGCTTGAGTTGGGCACTACGCAGTCTCGATGATCAAGCTTAACCCTTTCTTGCTTGAACTATGCAAATGTGTAGTCACTAGGCCTTCTCTCCTGACCTGTCATCTAGTCCCTGCCTAGTTTATGAATCCAAATGCTCTATCTTAGGCTATGGTTTTTCAAACTAATATCATCTCATCATGAGTGAGTTGCAGATGCATGTATTCTGTTACACCATGACAGGATGATGAAGAAGGAGATGTGAAAGGCGAGCATGCAGAAATACATCTTTGTAGCTAAAACATGCAAGCTAATCTATCAAAACAAAGAAAAGGGAGAGAAGTTTTGAACTACCATCCAATACTAAATATCATTGAAGACTCTGCATCACCAAGCCATGCAGAGGAGAAGAGAAAGCATATCCAAGAAGACATGCAACACTGAACAAGAATAGTGACCTGACATTTCCACATTACCAAGTAGTCCATGTTAGTAGTTTCATGTCATGATTGATCATATGCCACATCACTATTTTGGACCATGTATATTGTCAAGTCAATTTACTAGGTAAACTAACGTAGGTGTTTTACTTGTCAATCTGGGTTTGTAGACTTGGAAGCATGTCCAAAATATATAGATTTAAGGTAAAATCAATTTCAGAAGGCAAGGCTCAAAGGTTAAAGGAATTTCATATTACAAATAAGTTCTAAATTTAAAGGAACTAAAAAGTCTTTGATTCAAGATGCAATAAGCAAAGGAAGAGGCTCCTAACTTAGGAGGTCATGGTTGTCCTTCCTCACAGTACTGTCCCCAAGAAGAGAAACTAAAGAGTAGTTGCTTGCGATGTGTAGAAATCAAGAGAAGAAGCTCCTAACTTAGGAGGTCCTAGTTGTCCTTCCTCACAATTCTACTCCAACAAAATTACTATTGCATCAAATCATAAATTCGAATTCAATAAACAATTCAAGAAATGCAAAACAATGATTTTTAGTTGTGATTCATAATTTAATAGAAAGATAATTAAATTAAATCCTTGGTTTTCCTTTCATATGAAAATTAGATATTAAACCAAAATCATCCAGAAATCATATAAAAATCATAACACATCTAAGAAACTGAATCACAAAACTGAAACAAGAAATATTGAATCAAAACTATGCTAATTTATACAAAATTTAACCAAAGTGTACGTAGCTTGGTATGGGGGCCCTCCAAGCTTGCCTTGTACAACTGAAGAAATATTCAACTACAACTAACTTGATAAAACACTCACATCATGAACAACAATATAACAATAGAACTAATTCTTCAAATTATCTCAAAAGTCTCCAATAGTCTCAACACAAAATTACACACTTTGAATGGTTCATGAACTGTGTTTAAATATGAAAATCATAAACAAAATTTTCTATAATGGATCTAACAGCCTTATCTATCCTAATCCATCCATATAGGTCAAACTCATCAATTCTGGTTTACAAAATTAGGAAAATCCCACAAAATAACAAATCTGCCCCTTTTTACTAGGGATTTCTAAATGATAGGTCAAGTTTGACCAGCGTTGACCAAGCATATGTTTGCTTAGTTTGACCAAACCAATAGGTGTTCCTTCATTTGTGGTTCCCAATATTTCCAAATATGTGCTCAGATCTCGCCCAATTGTCCTGCACATATGACTTTAAGGGAGCTATTATGGGAATTTTTAATTCAATCCAAATTTACTCTTAAAACCCAATTTTTACAAAAAGTTCTAAAAATTGAAAAACTTAATTTAGTTACCTGAATATGAAAAATAGGACTAAAATGAAGCATATGCAGGTGACATAATATGGAATATGGTGGTAAATGAATGGATTTAGGATAGGAAAAAATGACCAAAACTGAGGGCCAACATCTCCCCCTTACTGATGTTCAAGCATGTCCTCATGCTTGCTTTCTCCGTTTGGATCTCCTGAGTGATGATTCCCCTACTATTATTGAACATGTAGCTTCCTCCTGTGCAACTGGAAGAAGAATAGCAATACCCTCATGTTCCTCTGCTTTTTAGATGGGAACTTTTACCTTTTGTTTTTCATATTTGTACTACCATAACTTCTTCTCCTTTAGTCATCTATAGGCTTGTTTGGAGATGAGCATATTCTGAGTCTCAAGCTTTTTAATCTTCTTTCTTAGTTTCTTGTTCTCCTTGGATATGTTACTGTTGTTTTCTTTGTACATTTTGTTTTCCATTTTCAAGTGTATTTCCATGATCTTGTTGTTTTTCATCTCACTTGTCAACTCTACTATTTTCTTAAGATATTCTTCATTGTGCAATTCTTCAGATTCTTCACTTGCCTCTTTGGCATATTAATGAGATGAGGTGGCTCCTACCCAAGCATCCTCAAAATATGAATCTTTCTCTATGAGATCTTCCCGGACTTCCTCCTCTAATATTTGTATAATCTCATCAATTTTCTTTGATGTCTGTGGAGTTTCAATTTCAATAATTTCAATTTCTATATCTTTTCATTCATTGCTTGGTTCTTCTTGTGATTTTATTCTAGACCTCCCAGAAATGGACAAAAAGGATTTTTCTTTCTCTATCATAGTATCATCTTGCTTTTTCTTCAATATCGTCCTAGGATACAAAGGAGAATGCATGATACTTCTTATGACATGTATTTGTTCAAACTTCTCCTCATTTTATGTTGTTTGTTCTTGAAAATGATGTGAAACCAAAAGCTCCTTCCAAAGTATCCCTTTGTTCCTTACCTAATATTGAACAAGTATCTTGATTAACCCACAGTGATAGATATTGGCTTCTTTAGCTTATGTTTTGTTTTTGACATTCTCTATCATTTTAGTTAAGATCTTTGAAAATAAGTAAGGTAAATTGATTTTACAATCCCCTATTATATGTTGAAGAAATTTAATATGATAGAGATATACCACATTGTACCAATTATCACAAGTGAAATACTTATGGATAATCAAAATTAATTATAACCATGGTTCTTTGAGCCAATCTCTTTGAATCCCTTTTGTCCTGTCAAAGGATCCCTTCCTTGGTTTCTCTAGGAAAAAGGTCCATCCCTTCTCCTTATAATGGAGACCCTTGTGATACTCTTCTCTTATCAAAGGAAGGTCCAATGCCTGAGAAAGAAAGGTTAGATTCAATGGTATACAGAGTTCACCAAATCTTGTTTGCCCATGTTCAAAATGCTCTATGAAATCCTGTGTGATTTTATCATTTTGACCATTGAACTTCTTAAGAAACTCCATTAGCCCTTCTTGGTATAATTTCTCCACTGTATCCTTACTCCAATTTTCTATTTTGTACTCTTTAGATTCAATTTTAGTTTCCATTTGCATCTTCTCTGTGTACCAATTAATATGGGCTTGTCTAGTAAGTAGCCTTGTCATGAATTATAGCATGCAATCCTTAGATAAAAATCATGGTAACTGTACTTACCAGACCTCTGCAGCTTTGAAAAAAAATGAGATTACTTGCTCTACCTATAAACCTTCAATTTCCCTGTCTTCTACTGCAAATGGTATCCAAACAAAATCCTTTGTTTGTAAAACTAAGTAAACAAAAACTTTTACTGCGTGAAAGACCAAATACAAAATCTCCATTGCAACAAAAAATCTCTCACTATTTTGCAAATCGTGTTTAAATCTCTCTTCATTTGTAAAATTTGCTCATAAAAATTAATGAAAAGCCCTCTCTGTTTCAAAAAATGTGTATTGTGTATTGTGTATTTAAAATAATGCTCACTCCATTTTTATGTCCAAATTTTTTTTGACAAAATTTGCATGAGGAAATCGATTTTGATACCTGAACTGCAACTGACTTGTAGATAACTTGTAGAAGTTTTCTTGTTAATGGTTTTTCCTTCCTGTGTAAACATACAATTTTATAAACTCTTCTCTCGCATCTTGAAAAATCATGGATTCTACAAGAGGCAAAGTATATTTACGGTGACAGAGCATTGCAAATCCATAACTGGAATCTTGTTTCTCTCTCATTATGACACATCTGAACTAAATCTTAAGTTAAACCCCTTTTTCGAAATCTTGTAGCTATTGGGAAGACCCTGGAATTAACTCTTCCCTAATCACTGCGTGATTCTAGGAATTTTTTGGAGAGAAATGTTAGCTCAGCATAGAGGAAATCCCAGTCACTCTCTCCTTTAAAAATGCTTATTCTTATTCTCCACGGAGTTCCTTCAATCCCTCCTTGTAATTCCACACAATTCCTCTACTGTGCAAGGTCCTTCTCTCCCACGCAATTCCCTGCACTTTCTGCATTTTTCTCTCTGCATATTTCTCTTTCAGTCATGGTTATTTTCATGTTTTCTTGGATATGGATGAATATGCAGTATTTTCCTCAATTTTGATCTGGGTTTAGCTATGATGATGAAGGAAAACATACACAGACAATGTTCAATCTTTGAAACATTTTTTACCATTTTCTTGTTGCTTGATTTGACTAGCTGACCTTTCGTTTTTCGATTTTGGTTGCCACTTGTGTTACTTAATGCATCATGGTTCATATACTTATGATCATGCTATCCTTTGTACATTCCTTCGACACTTGTTTTATGTTGCATCATAGTTTGTGCCTGTTTTTATATTAGAGTTTTTAATACTCATTACCATTAGGACTTAGGTTATTATTTTTTCATTACATGGACTATGTTTTCTTATATCCACCATACTTGTTTGCATGTTGCATTTTCATGCCTTTATCATTGCATATTTGTCCCTTTTCATATACTTATGATTTAATATTTCTTTTGAAATGACCATAATCTTAGGTTATTTCAAATCAAATTATTTTTGAAAGACTAAGTATATTTGCAATGATACTAACCCTCTCTATTCTTGTTTTGTAAGCACATAAACTAATCCTTCTTTGTTGTGTAGACAATTTTTCCATGAGAAAAAAAAAAATTCCTCAAAAAGGGGATGTGGCCAAAAAGTTTGGTTCAAAATTGCATAAATGATGTGGGTGAGTGATAAGATGAATGAATGTATACAATGTAGGGTGTTGTATAATAATGTAAGATGATATATACATGGTTAGGGGTATTGCATATTCGAGTTTAAACTAGGTTATCAATCTTAAAAAAAAAATCAAAATCAAAGGCAATAAGAATACTTTAAACTTACAGTACTTTCCTTTTACTTGATAGCTCATTGTTAATGCTTTTCTTCCATTGATGATGACCTTAGCTCTTTTGTCAATACTTGGCCTTGTGCTAATGATGACAATACTTTGACTTAAAAATGAATTCTACTAAATGATTTTTGCTGGATTGTAGTTGTTTGTAGCTACTTCTCAGGTCCCTTTGATGTTGTTTTAAGATAAATAATTAGGTCCCTTCTGCAATAATATATGACATTGATCTTGTTCTGCTACCTTACTGATGAATATTGATTATGATGTCTCAGATCCCTTTTGCAAACCAGTTGCATAGTTTTTTGGTTTATTATGAATCTTCTCCCTTGGTGATCTTGAGACTTGTCCTCAAGTCCTTGAATTTTGGAAGTTGTTTCTGCAAAATAAAATTTGAAAAACATAAAAGAGAACTCATATTGGCCGAAAAAGTTGGTTTTCCAATATGAATTCAAGTTTGTATTGTGCTAGTATCCTGTATTTTCACAACCAAACTCCTTTATTATTTTTTAACTTTTATTTATTTATTTATTTATTCTGGAAGTAGGGAAGGCATATCACTATGATGTTACAATACTTCCATATTGTTTTCTGCTGAGACTCTGTTCAAAAAGTCTTCTTTATTGGTAGGTTTGTTATAAATTTTGAGTCTATGTCCATTAACTATAAATGAAATAGTTGCTTCATTAATTCTCTTAATCTTAGCTGCTCCATTGTCAAATATTTCTTCTACCCCAAGCCAATGAGTAGTAAACTTCGCTTTGAAATCTTTATACTTGGAGTCGAAAAGAAGTGGCCAATCTTCCTTATGAAAAAAATTTCTTTTAATAAATTTGTCATGCCATTTGATTCTCTATTGTTGTACTAGTGATGTATGCTCAATTGTTTGTTTTCTGATGTCGTCTAGCTCATCCAGCTGCATAAGTTTCTATTGTTGAGCTTCTGATAGGTCCAATCCCAATTCTGCTGCAAGTTTGAATGTATGAATTTGAAGTTTGGTTCGTAACAAAACTTCTTTACCATATACCAGTTGATATGGACTAAATCCAATAGTATTTTTCTATGTAATTTTGTATGCCCATAATGCATCTTTTAATTTGTCTGACCAATCTTTTTTGTTCATTTGCATTGTCTTTGTCATGATGTTGTCCATAACCTTATTAGTAGATTCCACTTGTCTGTTTTCTTGTGGATGATACAAAGTAGACTTTCTATGCTTGATATTGTATTTTTCTGTAAGATCTCAGACAAGCTTAGAGTGAACTATCATCCCTGGTCTGTAACAATCTATCTTGGAACTCCAAATATTACAAAGATTTATTCAGAGAGGAATGAAACCATTGTTTCTTCTATTTCGCGTGCCACTACTTTTTCTTCTACCCATTTTGTAACATAGTCTGTACACACTAAGATGTACTTGTTTCCATTTGAAGGCGGGTTAATAGGTCCCACAAAGTTAAGAGCCCATTGTTCAAATTTTTCTATAAGCACTTGTTGTTTGAATGGAATTTCATCGTATACTACAGGTTTTCTAGTTCTTTGACAATTATCACACCTTATGACATAGTTCTTTGAGTCCTTGAAGATTGTTGACCAGTAGTAGCCAAGCTTGAGCACCTTGTATGTTGTTTGTTTATCTGCAAAATGGCCGCCACATGGTTCATCATGACATGCTTTCAAAATATCAAGAATTCCATCTTCTCTTACACATTTTCTTATTAAAAGATCAAGAATAATATAGAAGAGGTCACCATTGACCCAAGTATATCTAGCACTCTCTCTGATTGTTTTCCTTTTCTTCTTGCTAGTGAAATGGGATGGTAATATTCTAGATGATAAATAATTTGCTACATCTATGGACCATGGGGCTTTAGCTATTATAGCAAATAAATGCTCATCAGGAAAGTTGTCTGAAACAGGGATAGGAGCATCAGGAGAATTAAGTCTTGACAGAAAATCTGCCACTTGATTATCTTTTCTTGGTCGATCTAGAACAATGATATTGAATTCTTACATTAGTAACAACCATCTAGTAATTCTACCATTGGTAATTGTTTTGTTCATTAAGCATTTAATGGATGAAGGATCTGTATGAATAAATACTTGATATCCTTTTATATAATGCCTAAATTTATTGACTGTATGCACAATAGCTAGTATTCATTTTTTAGTTACTATATAATTTAACTCTGCTGGAGTTAAATTTTTGCTTATGAAATAAATGGCATCGTTAAACTGATTTTATTTTTATCCTAGAGAATCTCTTATAGTTGTTTATGATCCATCTGTAGATATGTGGAATGGCAATAACCAATTTGGTCCTCTAAGAATCGGTGCTATAGACAAGTTTTCTTTCAGTTTTTCAAATGCATTTTGACAATTTGTAGTCCATTGAAACTCAGTGTCTTTTGCAAGTAATTTGAACAAGGGTAAAACTATTTTGCTGAAGTTTTCAATGAATATTATTTAGTAGCTTCCATATCCCAAGAAAATTCTTACTTCTTTCTATGTTTTTGGTGGCATTAAGTTTACAATGACTTGTATCTTTGTTGCATCTACCTTAATTCCAGAAGAGGAAATGTGGTGTCCCAACACTATCCCTTCAGTTAACATCATAAAACATTTCTCATTGTTGAAGGATAAGTTTGTCTCTATGCATATCTTTATAAATTTTTCAAGGTTGATTAAATAATCATCAAATGTACTTCCATAAATAGTAAAATCATCCATGTAGACTTCAACACATTCATGTATAAGATCTCCAAATATAGCTAGGACTCTTTGAAATGTAGCAGGTGCATTGCATAATAAAAAAGGTAAAACATTGTAAGCATATGTGCCCCATGAATAAGTAAATGTAGTTTTATCCTGATCCTTTAATGCTATCTTGATTTGGTTATAACCATTAAATCCATCAAGAAAGGAAAATATTTTTTCCCCTACCAATGAGTCTAGTACTTGAACAATGAATGGTAGTGAGAAATGATCTTTCAATTTTGCCTTGTTTAGTTCCCTATAGTCTACACATATTCTCCATTTTCCATTTTTATTTGGTACCATAACTAAGGGAGAAACCCGTTGACTATCAAAGATAGGGAGATAAATCCTATCTGTAATAGTTACTGCAACTCCTCTTTCACTAACTCCTTCATTATTGGATTCATTATTCTTTGTGGTTGTCTTACTAGTTTGATTGTTTCATCTATGTAAATGTGATGGATATATGTTTTTGGATGGATTCATTGCATATCTATATAGTCCCAGGAAAAAGCTTTTGAATATTTCAGTAATAATGCAATTACACGTTGTTCTTGTGGTGATTGTAGATTATTACCAATATTTAAATTCTTTCTAGGATTGATTTCAATGATTTTGCTTTGAGAATTCGTAATTGAGTTGACAGGAAAAATGCTTTCAAATGAATTATGAAATGATTGAATAATACAATTTTCCTGAAACCATTGATTTAAAAGATGATTTGCAGCTTCATATTGCGTTATTCATAACTGCTCAAAAATACCAGGTTCTGAGATAAAAAGGTCTATTAAATCCTCATTTTTTTCTTCTTCTCTAAAATTAAAGGCTTGATTAATGCTTAAAACATGTAGAGTTTCTTCATGTTGGTCATCAGGCCATGATAGTAAAAAAAGAAATTAAGCATGAGGATAGAGTGTAATATGTTTCCTTTCATCTCCATGTGCTATGATCATGCTTTCTGATCTGCATCCAATGAAGGAATCTATTGTGGCTAACCATGGTCTGCCAAGAATTAAAGTATGGCCTCCTAAATTTGTTTTTGGTTGCAAGATTACAAATTCTAAAGGGCATTCCCATGAATCCAAAGAAACAATGATGCCCTCAAGTATTCCTTCTGGTAAAGATTTAGATCTATCTTCTAGTTCTTAAATTGTAGTAGGTAGGATATTTGGCAATTTTAAATAATTCATAGTTTTGGTTGTCATGACATTTATAGCAGCTCCTATCTCAAATAATGTTTTAGGAACTAAAAAATTATTGATTGAAATGGCAAACATAGGTGTCCCAGGATGAATATACTTTTCAATTGTTGTTTTTCCAGACATGAAACTAGCTAATTTGCCAATGACTTGGATTGTGGGTGGATCTCTTTTCTTTCTTCCAGTTTTCTTAATACATAATTCCTTTATTGTTTTTGTATAGATTGGAATATATTTGAGAGATTGCAACAAAGGAATTTTGACATAAGAATTCTTTAATTCATCTATGATATCAAATTCAGGAAGACAAATTGAAGTTTTCTGATCCACTAACCTTTTTGGGAAAGGTGGTGTTTGAGTCATAATAGTTTCACTTTTCTGAATTCGATTCCTTAGATTAGATTTTTCAAATTGTTCTCCTTCTTCAATTTGTTCTTCTATGATTGCTGGAGAATTTTTTTGTAGAACTTTTTTAGACCTTAAGTGGATGTCTTGAATAGGAAGAATAACATATGTAGGAAATAATGTTGTTTCTTCCACATTATAGGATGGTCTTTCCACTCTATTACTCAGATTTGCTATTGGCTAAGCTGGTAATAGAGTCAGTCTGGGTGGTGGTTGGTTAGAAGGAAGTTGAAGCTAGTAAGGTTGAGCTAGTGCAGGAATTGATTACTGTGCAAATGGATTTGGTTGAGGGGATTGTTGGATTTGTTGATATGGAAATGATTGTTGAGGATATGGTTGTTGATATTGTTGTGGATATGGTTGTTAAGGGTAAAATTGTTGAGGAGGTTGGGCTCCATAAGAATATCCTCACTAGTTTTGTGAAGGTTGGTTCTGATTTTGCTGGGGAGGCCAAGCCTAACATGGCATAGGAGTATTCCATGAATTTTGATATTGAAAATTCTGGGGAATTTTGTTGAGGAAATTGTTGAGATGTACCTGCAAATTATGGTTTCCAAGCTCTTCTTGGTGCCATATAATAAAATCCTTTAGTTTCTTCTAATTGGCCTGCTTGCAACTCTTTTAATGTTGGAGAATCATCTGTAACATGATTTTCTGTACAAAGTCTACAAACATGTATATTATCCAAAGGACATTCTCATAAAGGATGCTTCTTCCTACACTTAGGACAAAATATTGATAGTATTTGTTCTTTTTCTTGTTGTTTCTTATTTTCTTTCAATACATCAACCTGTGTTCCTAAGGTGCTCAAAATATTAGTTTTAAATTTTTCTAATAAACTCCCTATTTCTGATCTTGTTACTCCTCATGTTGCTAATTTAGAATCCCTTGAAGTTATATCTCTTTTTCTTGTTTTGGATCTACCTCTAGAGTACTTCTGACATAATTCAACAATTTCATCGAATGGTAAGTATGAAATATCTCCTTTAATCATCACATTGAGAATAGCAAGATACTCATCTCGTATTCCTTTGAGAAAAATTGTTCTAATGGTATTAGGATTTAGAGAATGTTGTTTGGATCTTTTCAAGTTGTAAAGAAATCGTTCTAAGTATTCTTCCAAACTCTAATCTTCTTGTTGAGACATCTTGAAAATATCTTCTTTTGAATCTCTAGGCCTACAATAGGCTTGATGTTTCTCAAGAAAAATTTTCTTCATTTCTTCCCAAGAAGTAATAGAGTGTTCTCGTAATTCCATAAACCATTTTAATGCAACTGCTTTAATAGTGGTAGAAAAAAGATGAGGCTTATGTGTATCATCAGTATAACCATAAGTTTGACATAAGATATCAAATTGAAGCATGATTGAATCAAGATCTTTAGAAAACATTTCATAGAAATTTGGTAAAACCGAAGGTGGAATATTATTCATTTTTACCTCTTCTCCTAGAATTGCTCTAGTATCTACAATTGGAAATCCAAAAGTAGCTTCTTCATCATTTTATATTTTTGCATCTTGTCTTCTCTTATGATCAAATTTTCTTTTGGCATCTTCTTCTCTGTTCCTTTTTGCCTCTTCTTTCCTCTTATTCCCTTCTTCTTTGCCATTCTTTTTGTTTCTTTCCATATTCTAACCTTTGTTCTAGAGTGAGGATGTTAGATCCTTTCCCTTATTCTGCCATATTTTTTTCAGTAGTTTCAAATGTTTCAGTAACAAATTGAGATTCAACTTGTTTTGTTTGTTTAGAAATAGTTTCAAAGATAGGTTGATCTATTTGTTCAAGAATAGGTTGATCAATTGGGTTTCTTGTCTCTCTTTATTTTCTGATGGAAGATGTTCCTATGTTTTTTTTTTCTCTTCACTTCATAAGCTAACAAAGTTTGTGTTTCAACAAGAGTTAACCTTTGTCCTGAACGTTGTTTTTCCTCTAACTCTTCAAAAGTTAGTTTTCTAGCAGTTGGTATAGTTAATTCAAATCGAGGTAGCCCTGCTTCTACCAATGGTTTAGTAGTTGGGGGGTCTTGTTTTGTGTATCCACCCTTTTCATATTTTTGTCTAGGCATAAATGACCATAATGAAAAATCCTAATTATTTTTTTTATGTTTTTTTATTATTATGTTTTTTCATGCTTTCTAAATGATCTTCCTATTTTGATTAAATATGAAGATGCTTCCCCGGCAATTATGCGAAAAATTTCAGGTCAATTTACTAAGTAAACTAACGTGGGTGTTTTACTTTTCAATCTAGGTTTGTAGACTTGGAGGTATGTCCAAAATATATGGATTTCAAGTAAAATAAATTTCAAAAGGCAAGGCTCAAAGGTTAACGGAAGTGCATAATAAAAATAAGTTCTAAATTTAAAGAAACTAAAGAGAATCTGATTTAAGATGCAGCAAGCAAAGGAAGAGGCTCCTAACCAAAGAGGTCCTGGTTGTCCTTCCTCACAATGTTGTCTGCAAGAAGAGAAACGAAAGAGAAACAGTTTGTGATGTGTAGAAAGCAAGAGAAGAGGAACTTAACTTAGGAGGTCCTGGTTTTCCTTCCTCACATTTCTACTCCAACAACATTACCATTGCATCAAATAATAAACTAGAATTCAAGAAACAATTCAAGAAATGCAAAAGGATGATTTTTAGTTGTGATTCGTAATTTAATAGAAAGAGAACTTAACTTAAATCTTTGGTTGTCATTTCATATTAAAATTAGATCTTAAACCAAAATCATCCAAAAATCATACAAATATCATAACACATCTAAGCAACTGAATCATAAAAGTGAGACAAGAAATATTGAATCGAAACTATGCTAATTTATACAAAATTTAACCAAAGTGTACTTAGCTTGGTATGGGGGGCCTCCAACCTTGCCTTGTACACCTAAAGAACTATTCATCTACAACTAACTTGATAAAACACTCACAACATGAATAACAATAGAACATTATAACTGATTCTTCAAATTATCTCAAAAGTCTCCAATAGTCTCAATACAAAATTACACACTTAAAATGGTTCATGAACTGTGTTTAACTAGGCAAATCATAAAAAAAATTTGCTATAATGGCTCTAATAGCCTTATCTATCCTAATCCATCCATACAGGTTGAACTCATCAAGTCTGGTTCAAAAAATTAGGAAAATCCCACAAAATAAGAAATCTACCCCTTTATACTAGGGATTCCTGAATGACAGGTCAAGTTTGACCAGCATTGACCGGGCATGTGTTTTCTCTCTTTGATAGAACCAATAGGTGTTCATTCATCCATGGTTACCAATCTTTCCAAATATGCACTTAAATTTTTCCCATGTGTCCTGCACATATGACTTTAATGAGCTATTACGAGAATTTTTAATGCAGTCCAAATTTACTTTTAAAACCCAATTTCTACATAAAATTCTAAAAATTGAGAAACTTAATTGAGTTACCCGAATATGAAAAATAGGACTAAAATAAAGCATATGTAAGTGAAATAAGATGGAATATGGTGGTAAATGAATGGATTTAGGATATGCAAAAATGACCAAAATTGAGGGCCAACATATATTATATTCAAATGTATTGTAAAGTGGAAGTCCAAAGGACACACATGAATATGGAGAGTCATGTAAGTTGAAAAATTATAGGAAGTTGAATAGTCATGATGGTATTCAATGAGTCATAATTGGGAAGCGTCACCCCTTGGTTATATATATCACCTCATTGTATGGGAAAAGGAATTTCCACCTTGGCTCCTCCTGCAAGGCATTAGGGAGAGATCAGCTAGTTCTTTGAAGAGAAAGGAGTGGCTCCAATGTCCCACTATTGGAGCTAGTGATGTACATTGTAAAAATGTGTATTGTAATTTTTGTTTAATAATAGTAGCCTTTTAAGGCTAGCACATTCTTCATGCATGGACTATGAATGTTTGTAAGACTATTCTGTGGATGTTTGTATTTCATGTTTGCTTTCACATGTACTAATATAGTTGAACTATTTTAGTTACTTTAGTTCTTATCTTATTGAGAATGTGTTGTAATGGTTATTATTGTTGTCCCATCCTTGTGGACTATTCTGAAAGATACTAGACAATTATTTCCTTGTTTCTTGGTTGTAATCACTGTCACATCTATTGTGGACTATTCCACTGGATGTTAGATGAATCCTTCTCGTTCATGTGTGTCTCTTCCTAGGTGGTACTATTACCTCTCTCTTATAGGCTCACATTTCTTACCCCTTTGGAGTAGAATAACATCAACATAGTTACAACTGCACACTCACTAAGAAACCTTCCCTTGCTTTTTTAAGACACCATGTCATCCCTCTCCCTTTTGACAGTTAGAGCCAAAGGAATATATTTGAGATATATGGCAATCGGGGCAATATTCCAAATGGGGCCCCTACACCAAACTGTGTGAGGTCTAATTGGGACTTCACATTGGGGAGACCCCCTAGTTGACGGATTTCCAGCACCTTCAACACAACCCTAAGGTTTACCTTCTAAAAATGAAACCGCACAACTACACTTTTGTTATTCCTAATTTTAGTGATTACATTTTTCCTCTTTGTGAATATGAAAAAAGCTATTAGTATAAATCAAAGATATTTTTTAATAGGTGTTGTGTTGTGGTAGGTTAGTGCATATAATTAGTTTCTCAAAGTTGTAATAGCAAACCAGTGTGACTTAAATAATCTAAAACATTTTCTTCTAAGTAAGGGCATTAATGACTTTAAATATAGTGTTATAGTAGGATCATTCATTGTTGTTTTACTAAAGTTTTGTTTCCATGAGCCCAAATGATGGTGACATTATAAACTTCAAGTTCCCAAAGCAATAGAGTTTCACGTTCCTTCCAAATTTGTATAGCTTGACTATGTAATCACTTTAAAGCCAGTCTTTCTAGGATGATAGAGATCTAACATTCTTGGTTGTGAAGTGAATTCATTGGGCTATTAAATTATTTCACCTCCATGACTAGTCAATGTTTATAGGTATACTATCACAAGGATCGTTTTAATATATCAATCAATCATTTTCATATATTCAAATACATTATATTTATATTTTGTAGATTTCTCATTGATGTCCTATTTATTTTGGATATTTTACATATCAACGATGTTCAATCGTTACATTGGTATCAAAGCTCAAATTGAGCTAATATTTTCAAACACTCTGACCTGACCTTTGTCAAATTTTGTTGTTACACTCTTCATGAGACAATATTTCATGTTATACTCTTGAAAAACACATCATATGTGGCATGTATGGCTCTGTGTCATTACTTGAATCTTATAAGGAGATATCCTTATAAAAAAAAAAGTATGTCGTGTTTTAAATAACAAATTCTTTATATACTATGTATATGTTATTAATTTAAATATCATTATGTTCACTTTGATCTACAATTAGATGGTATTAATTATGTTATAAATATGGGGATGCACATGGCCAGCTAATAGGCTTTATGCAAGTTTCATAGTCACCTCATATGTTTTCTATTTTGAGAATTATGTTAGAAAAGTTAATGTAACATATAATTTAAATTATTAGTGACTTATCTAAAGTGAGGTAGTTTTTATAGGTCCCACTAACTATTAGGAGTAGTAGTTCCATGTTTAATAATTAATTCCCTATAACATACAAGGATTCATCTACAGTGGCAATGTAAGAAAAATAATGAATTAAAAAAGAATAAAGTGTGACGAGAAAATCCCTAGAGGAAACAAGCATGAGAAATGGTGATTAAAAAGAAAATCAACCTATTGACACATTTGGTATTTCCAATGAGTGATGTTGGAGTTTTTTCTTAAACTACTAGAAACAATAACAACTTTTCATGAGATTCCATCGAAATTTATCTTATTTCCTCGAATGTAAGACAACCTTTTCATCACATAGTTTCACTATGAGACCAAATCTAAGTCTCCAATTCCTTAATGCAATTGTCTTCATTCTCAAACTTCTATTCGTTCTAGTATTTGCAGAGTATGTTGGACATACATTAGAAATGTCTTCCAATCTACTTTTATTTTATATTATCTAGTGTCTTCACATTATCAAATATATGTAGATGGCATAATTTCTTATTAATATTTTCAAAATAAAATAGTTTCATACTTTTCTAAATACAATATTTCGTAGAAGTTTGTTTTTGATCTCTTTTTGAAACCATAATTGGAATTTTTTATCATTGTTTTTCTTGTTGCGTTCATATGTGGTGTACTTCAGAGTACAACATGATGACAATGTGGACCACCAATAGGCAGTTGATTCACATCATGATTTTTTAGGATCTGTTAGAGCCTAGATTTACCTCAGGCTGAAAAGGTAAGCTTCTAGGTCCACATCAAACCACGCTCAGCCTCATAGCTAGCCCTACGAGGACAGGAGAGGGCTCTCTTTGTGTCAATCTCAGCAAAAGATAATCAGATGGGGGCTTGAGATGACTAATTTAACAACTAATATTAGGCTAGATATGAAGTGCAAGGATTTGATTTGATTTTATGGGGGTTTTGAGTTGAGAAAAGGGAAAGGAAAATTTGGTCTGGGGATGAGGCCTAGTTTTTGCAGAGTTCTGATTGGGGCAAGGAAGGCAATCATTTTGATGCTTTAGATTGAATGAATGGATGGATCAGACTGGTGAGGAGCCAAGGAGGGCAAGAGAGTCTCAAGATTCCTCCTCAAACATATGAAAACATTGAAAATTAAACAAAATTTTAAGGTAGAGCACAACAGTCCAAGGAATTCTACTTTAATCACTCATTTGTTTAATTTCAAAAGAAAAGAGAAGGGAAAATGATACACATAAAAATCAATGAACTTACAATTACACAGAGAAGAGCACCATCAAAACACAGAGCCACATGGATCCCAACAAGTGCTGCAAAACCCTGGTCTTTCCTTTGCCAAAAATGCAGAGATAAAATGTACAATGAAGTGACAAGCAATCCCAAGTGTCCAACTCTGAAAATGACTGATGAATTACATGATATAGACAATCCTAACCCATTCCCATGCCTCTAGGGGTCGAGCTCATCATTCTAGGAGCTATTTGATCCAATTCTAAACAAGGAACTGAAATCTAGGCAATCAAACAACTTGCCTCTATATGCTAGGAAACTGATTCATTCATTTAATTTTCACTTTTTAGTGAATGAATCCTCTAGAACAAGTAAAAAAGTGCCAATATTACATCATGGTATTCAAATTACATCATGGTAGATCAATAGTTACATCAAAAAGTAAAACTAGTCGAAACTGGGTGAATTTCTGAGCTGAAGAGTGAAAATGAGGCCAAATTTCTCTATGCGCCCCACCCAAATTCTCCATGCATCGCGCCACTTTGGAGCTGATTTTGAGGAACTTCCCGAAGTCCACATTGAGCTCATGATAGCTCGTTGGAAATCCCTACCTGTCTGCTTTCCAACCCAAGTGGAATTTCTGGATTGTGATGTCATTTGCCCCTCCAAAACGACAATCTCCAAAGACTGGTTCCTGTGTGTGCAAAAGGTGGCAGAGAGGCCATTTTTAGGGTGTTTTTGACCCTTTAGGCAACCCATAACTTGATGAAATCCTTAGGTAATCCATGAGAATGCATAACTTTCGATGACAAATCCAAAAATGTAAAGTTTTCCTCCATAGGATCTCCCAATTATAAATGCGCGCCAAGTGGCGCTACGCGTTGGGCAGAAAACTCTGTTTTGTAACCAAAAAATTCAAAAATGAAAAAATTTTCTCCAAATTCCTTGAAATTTGGATTGAAGATTTATCATTGAGTTTCATGCTTAGCCAAAGTGGCTTTGGCAGAGATTCCGAGCCTATCATCCTTTTTGCGTCGTCTCAGTGCCTTCTTCATCCATGTTGCCTGAGGTAAATATGAAGAGTTTGGTGTCTTGTTTCGATTTCCGAATGTGTGCCAAATAGAAAAGGAATGTGAACAGTGGGTACCACGAACTTTGGTCAAGTGAAAATTGGAGTGTGGGGATAGTCACTTGACTGTTTGGGAACTTTGGGCTTTGGGGATCTTTTATAAGTGAAATAGGAAGTGGTAGGGTTTAGGGATAGGGACATTCAAGAATGAGTGGTAATGGGATTATAAGGGAATAAGAGAGGAATATTAACAATGACGATATTACAATGAAGGGGAACAAAACCATAAGTGAGGAATGGTTTTTGAACTATTTGGCACAAAAATCAAACTTTTGAAACTTGAAATCCAAACCATAAGGAGCAATTTAAAGCAAGGTAATAGGGTTTGCAATTTGACATGAAAAACTCTCATAATCCACTTCAATGAGTACCAGACATGTTAAGAGCAATTTCATAAACTTCTTGGAGCAAGAAGAACCAAGCGGATTGGAGTTTTTGAAACAAATGACAAAAATTTGAGTTCTAGCTATGTGCGCCGCGCAACTGCCCAACGCACCGCGCATGTCATGTGCGCCACGCCAGTACACTGTGGAAAACTGCCGAATGCGCCAGGCACGCCATGTGTGTCGTGACACTCAGCCTATGCATTGCGCTCTACAAATGCAACACATTTTCGGCCTTCAACGTGATTTCTTCACTCCTCCATGATTTGTCTTAGTTTCACTGATGTATCTTGGTGTGAAATTGGATTATTGGAACACAAACATATCTCTTATGACAGGGATTTTGTATTTTTTATTTCGGCACACCCACTTTTGCAATTTTTGAAACCTTTGACACTTCACTCTAACTCTGTTTTTCTTGATTTGTGATTTTTGACTTGAATGATGAATCTTGTCTATTTTTGAAGGGATAGATGGCATGGTGTGGTGATGAGATAACAGTGATGGGATATGGGAAGAAACAAGGTGGGGAGGTGGGATGATTGAAACCAACAAGTTTCAAAACCCTAAGGAGGCACTTCTCAACAAGATAGTAGGGTTTAGTTTTGTACTCAAATCTTCAAAATCAAACACATAATCAACACCAAGCACGAGTTATGAGCAATAGAGGAGTGTCTTTTGACTTAATCAATCATGGAGAAACCAAGAAAATTTGATGGGTGAAAGGAATGGCAAAAATCTTGTGTTTTGGCCCAATGCGCCGCGCACCAACCCAATGCGCCGCGCACAAACCCAATGTGTTGCGCCACCAAACCCTAGGCATAGCGCATTGTTAAGGAGACTTTTGGAGGCCTTCCCTGTGTCCAAATTGGGTTTGGGATGGCTCATTGGAAAGTTCTTTGCGTATAATTTCCAACCCAAGTAGAATTTTTACATTTTCAGTTCATGTGCCCTATCAAAAATCAAATCTCCCAAGACTGGTCAAAATGTGCCAAATGAGGCTGCCTCAAGGGAGAGTGCTGTTGCAGTCAACTTTATAAGGTCTTCCGCAACTCCAAATTGAGCTCATGATATCTCATTGGAAAGCTATTTGTGTCTAGTTATCATTTGACCCATCCAGAAAGTCATGTGGCCAACTAAGTTATGAGAAATCTTGATCTTCCAAGGTCACTTCATAGGTGCATTCAGTTCTCCTGAGACAACGATATTTTTGACATTTCTCTAAAACCATGACACTTGTGCAAAGCATGAAGGAGATTTTTCTTCTTGGGGCCTATTTTGGAAAAAAACCTCTCTTAGTTGTCCAAATTTCATCTTTTATTGCTCAGAAACATCGTTTGAGTAAAACCTACCCTGATGTGTGGAACAGGGGATTTATCGAAATGAAGGGGATAAGGGGCTTCTAAATTCTTGAGAAAATTTTTGGAGGTAGGGAGGGATGTTAGGAAGTAGAGGAAAGTGTAATTTCAAAGATTGAGTGAGGGGAAGGGGTCCAAAAGGGCTAAACACAAGCCCAACCTAGAAAATTGTCAAGTTGTAGCAAGAAACTAGGGTTTGTGCGAAAATGAGGAATTTGGGGGATCTCAGTGATGGAAAGTGTTTAATAAGGTACACTAAGGATAGGGGAAGGTGTGTGAACATCAGGATACAAGTTTTGCTGATGATTTGACCATCCAAGAGAAATTACCTCCAAAACCCTAGGAGAGGGAAATGAACCTTACCTAGGTGCAACTGAAGCATGAACAAGGTGTAAAATGACCCATTGGAGCATGGCATGATGATGAAAACCCTCTGAATGATGGTACACTTAGCTGAATGGTGACATGGACTAACATTTGGACAACTTTGAAAGGAGTAAAATCAAACCCTAGACCTAATACCTAGTGACCAAATTTTGTTTGAAAACCATTGAAATGAAAAAATATTACCTTGACGCCTTAAAATCACTTTGTAAGAGCATGTTTGATCACTAGAGGAAGGATGCAAAGACTGACACTAACATTGGCTCCAATGGGGATGATAGCTCCTTGGAGGTGCCAAGAACTACAAATCTTTGGAAAGCAGACAGTGCCTTCGTCCATTAGGCAATGGAATCAAAAACTCAAGCTGAAATGCATGACTGAAAATTGATGACTTGATGACACAAATTGACTCTCACTCAATTAAAAACTGACTCGATACTTAAACACAACCAACAAACTGGAAAATATGCTCAAAATGGAGCTTATTCATCAAAACTTACTCTAACATTTCTATTTCACTGCCAGATCAAGTGAAATGATTTGATTTCTTCCCAAATGCTTTCTGATGCACAGGAAAAGGGAAGAATTAAAAGGAAACTCCCATGGAAACTCAGAATCAAGTTGACTAATGATAAACTTGCAAAATATGAATTGGTTGGATGACTTCAAGAATACTGCAAAAGGATCTTCATAAGCATAGCTATTGATTTCCATTAACACATTACTGCTCTGGTCCAAGTAATCTTCATAGCTAGATATTAAAATTTTCCTCACATCTGTGTTGTCTTTCTTTGGTGATTGCAGCAAGCTGCCAAAAGGATCCTAAATTTCGTGAATAACCAAACTCTGTTGCTAATTCCAAACAGAACAAAAGTCTCCTTTATCAATCTCCTCATATGACTGCAAACCTTGATATGGACTTTGTAATGAAAAATCTGTTAAACAAGACAATGAAGGCAACTTTTGAATAAGATTATGATCAACATTCTTTTCTGGCACATGGTTATCCAATGGAGAAGAACTTTTACAGCAAACATCATCCAACACACGAGCAATAGGATCATCAAAAACTTGAAAAGACTACTGTGATGTATCCATGAATACTGTATGACATCCTACTAGTTGTTCATCTTTTTCTTTAGAGATATTACAAATATTCTACCTTATAAACTGAAATGCTTCGAAACAAAAGGGTACGGAATCCTCTTGCATCATTAAATCTTGCATCATCTGTAATTTGACCTTCATCCTCAACATTAAAACTGAGAGATTGTTGATTTCCTACAGGCTGCTCATTTGAAGATATACTGTGCACTTTACCCTTCAAAAACTGAAATGATTCAAAATAGAAAGGTACGGAATAATCTTGCATCATCTGATCATATGTGCTAGTTTCCAAGTCTTCATCTACAACTTTACAATCAATGGCATTCGAGGGCTGAAAATATGGATATGACAAGTCTTGAACAAGGTTTTCATTGCCCTCAAGATGGTCCAGATCAAGACTTATCGACAACTGATTTCTGATTGCATGGAAGTTGTCTCTGATGAAATGAAATGAAGCAAAACAAAAAGGCAAAGACCCTTCACTTACTTCAAAATTTGTTGCACTTTCCTCGTCATTGTCATAGCTAATATGTGATGGCTGAACACTGTACTCAAGCTACTGAAAGTGAACTTCCTCCTTCCACAAAATAGTTTTTGATTTTTCTACAAGATTAGCTTCTGTTTGGAGAACATAATCGTCATCATACTGATCAAACTGAGGCAAATCATCAGTATAAAAGACACCATCAAGCATACATGTCATATCAACAGATCTCTCTTCTCCAAGATGATCTAGAAAACAATCTTTACCAGATCTATGACAACTGGGAACAAAAAGAATATGTTTTGGATCAACGACTTGGTCTTCTTCAATTAGCGAGCCATGGGCTTGAACATCATAATTATTCCTTGCGGTGATCCTTTGCATCATCTCTTCCACTGCACTTACCAAAATGTCAAGCTTTACCTCTAGAGATGTCGATTCCTCTGGATCTATGTTTTTCATCTCTTCTTCTTCCAACCTTGCCCTTCGGATCAGAAAATGAGCCTCTACATCTATTGCACTATTCTACATCTCTTCAAGTGTTGCAAGGTTCCTTTCTCTCAGCTAAAACTCCATTTCCAGATCAAAGGCACCTGGGTAGTGCAAAAGAGCGGATCCAAGAGGAGGTCTTATATCAACAGGAATTGAATAATAAACTTGGTTAAATCTAGCAGAAAATTGTTGTACTGTCTCCCCTGGCAATCTTTTCAACTGGTTATACTCTTCTATAATCAAGAAAGGGTTTTTCTGACCACCCACCTGTCGAGGAAAACTTTGACGAACTGCTGGAAATCTGAGATGCTCGCATCAGGCAGGGTTTTGAACCAACTCTTGAATTTGCCTTGCAAAGAAAGAGCAAAAATCCTTATACTAACATCTTCTTCATCAACTTCAAAAAGTTTGAGAAAAGACTCAAAATTCAATACATGTCTTTCAGCAGTGATATTGTCACATTCACCATCAAATCTTGGTAGATATAGATCATGATTTTTAGGGAAAGCATGGGATATAGGAGGTAAAATCAGAGGCTTGTATCGATCTGGAATTTTACAAGGTGTAGGAGTATGTACAGAAGGTTTAGAATCAGTCTTGGTCTCTTGGGGTTCATCAATTTGAAGACGGTCATCACAATATTCAGAAGAAGGGTTTTGATCAAGCTCAAAGGCATGAAAATCTTTGGTATTTGCAATCTTCAAAGGGAAGGAATCAAATGTAGGTCGACGATCTCTTCTCAAACACAATATACTTTGCAAAGCCTTCTTGACATTCTCGAGAAAAGAGAAGAAATAATTTACAACAAAGAACAATGTCTTGGATGAAATTCCAACTTGAATATCTGATCTGTCCATATTGTCCTTTCATGTTTCTACTGGTCGGGTTCATCCTCCAATAGAGTCCTTGGATCTGATCTCAAAACTGATTTGGAATCTCCAGGTGAATAATTTCAGCCTTGTCGTGTCTGATTGTTGTCCACCATCAACAATCAGATCTAACTTTGATACATGTACTGGGGTGATCGTTTAGATCAGATTTTCACTTTATAAACTAGACTGGAGATTGACTGAAGCAGCTTTCATCTACTTTCACTAATGCAAAGCAAGAGCATTTCGAAGGCTACCTGGCTAACTTTAGGTTCTGTATGTAGTCTACAAATCCAAACAATGAAAATAAACTTTTGTTCCCCAGTGGAGTCACCACTATGTTAGAGCCTAGATTTACCTCAGGCTGAAAAGGTAAGCTTCTAGGTCCACATCAAACCACGCTCAACCTCGTAGCTAGCCCTACGAGGACAGGAGAGGGCTCTCTCCAGGTCAATATCAGTAAAAGATAATCAGATGGGGGCTTGAGATGGCGGATTTAACAACTAATCTTAGGCTAGATATGAAGTGCAAGGATTTGATTTGATTTTATGGGGGTTTTGAGTTGGAAAAAGGGAAAGGAAAATTTGGTCCAGGGATGAGGCCTAGTTTTTGCAGAGTTCTGATTGGGGCAAGGAAGGCAATCGTTTTGATGCTTTAGATTGAATGAATGGATGGATCAGACTGGTGAGGAGCCAAAGAGGGCAAGAGAGTCTCAAGAGTCCTCCTCAAACAGATGAAAACATTGAAAATTAAACAAAATTTCAAGGCAGAGCACAACAGTCCAATGAATTCTACCTTAATCACTCATTTGTTTAATTTCAGAAGAAAAGAGAAGGGAAAATTATACACATAAACATCGATGAACTTACAATTACATAGACAAGAACACCATCAAAACACAGAGCCACATGGATCCCAACAAGTGCTGCAAAACCCTGGTCTTTCCTTTGCCAAAAATGCAGAGATAAAATGTACAATGAAGTGTCAAGCAATCCCAAGTGTCCAACTCTGAAAATGACTGATGAATTACATGACATAAACCATCCTAACCCATTCCCATGCCTATAGGGGTCAAGCTCATCATTCTAGGAGCTATTTGAACCAATTCTAAACAAGGAACTGAAATCTAGGCAATCAAACAACTTGCCTCTATATGCTAGGAAACTGATTCATTCATTTAATTTTCACTTTTTAGTGAATGAATCCTCTAGAAAAAGTAAAAATGTGCCAATATTACAACATGGCCATCAAATTACATCATGGTAGATAATAGTTACATCAAAAAGTAAAACTAGTCAAAACTGGGTGAATTTCTCCGTTGAAGAGTGAAAATGAGGCCAAATTCTCTATGTGTCATGCCAGTTTGGAGCTGATTTTGAGGCACTTCCCAAAGTCAAAATTGAGCTCATGATAGCTTTTTGGAAAGCCCTACCTGTCTAATTTCCAACCCAAGTTGCATTTCTGGATTTGGATGTCATTTGCTCCTTCAAAACTGCAATCTCCGAAGATTGGTTCTTTTGTGTGCAAAAGGTGCCAGAGAGGCCATTTTTAGGGTGTTTTTGACCCTTTAGGCAACCCAAAACTTGATGAAATCCTTAGGTAATCCATGAGCATGCATAAATTTCGATGAAAAATCCAAAAATGTAAATTTTTCCTCCGGAGGATCTCCCAATTATAAGCGCGCGCCAAGTGGCACTACGCGTTGGGCAAAAAACTTTGTTTTGTGACCAAAAAATTCAAAAATGACAAAATTGTCTCCAAATTCCTTGAAATTTGGACTGAAGGTTTATCATTGAGGGTCATGCTCAACTAAAGAGGCTTCGGCCAAGATTCAGAGCCTATCATCCTTTTTCGTTGTCTCAGTGCCTTCTTCATCCATGTTGCCTGAGGTAAATATGAAGAGTTTGGTGTCTTGTTTTGATTTCCGAATGTGTGACAAATAGAAAAGGACTGTGAACAGTGGGTACCACGGACTTTGGTTAAGTGAAAATTGGAGTGTGGGGATAGTCACTTGACTGTTTGGGAACTTTGGGCTTTGGGGATCTTTTATAAGTGAAATAGGAAGTGGTAGGGTTTAGGGATAGGGACATTCAAGAATGAGTGATAATGGGATTATAAGGGAATAAGAGAGAAATATTAACAATGATGATATTACAATGAAGGGGAACAGAACCATAAGTGAGGAACAGTTTTTGAACTATTTGGAACAAAAATCAAACTTTTGAAACTTGAAATCCAAACCATAAGGATCAGTTTAAAACAAGGTAATAGGGTTTGCAATTTGACATGAAAAACTCTCATAATCCACTTCAATGAGTACCAGACATGTTAATAGCAATTTTATAAACTTCTTGGAGTGAGAAGAACCAAGCGGATTGGAGTTTTTGAAACAAATGAAAAAAATTTGAGTTCTGGCTATGTGCGTCGCGCATGTCATGTGTGCCACGCTAGTACACTGCGGAAAACTGCCCAATGCGCCATGCACGCCATGTGCACCGCGACAATCAGCCTATGTGTCGTGCTCTACAATTGCAACACATTTTCGGCCTTCAACGTGATTTCTTCACTCCTCCATGACTTGTCTTGGTTTCACTGATGTATCTTGGCGTGAAATTGGATTATTGGAACACAAACATATCTCTTATGATAGGGATTTTGATTTTTGATTTGGGCACGCCCACTTTTGCAATTTTTGAAACCTTTGACACTTCACTCTAACTCTGTTTTTCTTGATTTGTGATTTTTGACTTGAATGATGAATCTTGTCTATTTTTGAAGGGATAGATGGCATGGTGTAGTGATGAGATAACAGTGATGGGAGATGGGAAGAAACAAGGTGGGGAGGTGGGATGATTGACACCAACAAGTTGCAAAGCCCTAAGGAGGCACTTCTCAACAATATAGTAGGGTTTAGTTTTGTACTCAAATCTTCATAATCAAACACATAATCAACACCAAGCACGAGTTATGAGCAATAGAGGAGTGTCTTTTGACTTACTCAATCATGGAGAAACCAAGAAAATTTGATGGGTGAAAAGAATGGAAAAGATCTTGTGTTCTGGCCCAATGTGTCGTGCACCAACCCAATGCGTTGCGCACGAACCCAATGCGCTACGACACTAAACCCTATGCGTAGCACATCTTTCAGGAGATTTTTGGAAGCCTTCCCGGTGTCCAAATTGCACGCGGGATAGCTCATTGGAAAGGTCTTTGCCTCTAATGTCCAACCCAACTAGAATTTTTCAATTTGGAGTTCATTTTACCTGTCAAAAACAAATATCCCAAGACTGGTCAAAATGTGCCAAATGAGGCTGCCTCAAGGCAGCGTGTTGTTGCAGTCAACTTTTGAAGGTCTTCCTCAACTCCAATTGAGCTCATGATAGCGAATTGGAAAGCTATTTGTGTCTAGTTATCATCTGACTCATCAAGCAAGTCATTTGTGTTGGCATTATGTTTCTGGTATGGTTATATGTTACAGATGTTGTACTTGATGGCAACACCCATGGCAAGGCTCTCAATATGATGAAAATTAAGAAGTACGCAGGAGAACAGTTCAGAAGATGCGTACCCGCA
Source organism: Pinus taeda (assembly GCA_000404065.3). Taxonomy (NCBI): domain Eukaryota; kingdom Viridiplantae; phylum Streptophyta; class Pinopsida; order Pinales; family Pinaceae; genus Pinus; species Pinus taeda. Next base: position 39,943 of record APFE030082388.1, on the reverse strand, counting down.
GCTACGCTGTGCAGGGACCGCGTCCAGACACGCAGGTTACCCATTCATGAGGTGCATACCCCAGTGCACACACTTCAAGGCAGTAAAGCGCGCACTCGTGGGGTTCCTTATATTTAACCCTCGGTATTTAGCCGATGGTATTGTGTTATTATGGTTTTGGCCCGTGGTATTGTTTTATTTTATTATTATTATTGAGCCCCATGATCCATGTTTTGAGGAAGATCTTTCCTATATAAAGCAAAGGAGATCATTTGGCTTGAGTATGCTTTTGGGTTGAATATCTTAAGATCTGAAATATTTGGGTTATTGTTTCAAAAAGCTTGATCTATATGAAAGTGAAGTGGAAAGCGAATCTGTGAAGGGTAATCTCTCGAGCACTTGATCAGATCTGGGTATCCGTCTAACTGTAGCACACTGATGATCTACAAATTTGGCCCTAATCTGATGTACGCAGGTGTTTAACGGTGCCTCTGCGTAGGTACGCAGAGCAGAAGAAGGCAAGCGGCGTGGGTACGCAGAGCAGAAGAAGGGTGGCTGCGTAGGTACGCAGAACAGAAGAAGGCGAGCTGCGTGGGTACGCAGAGCAGAAGAAGGGTGGCTGCGTAGGTACGCAGAACAGAAGAAGGTGAGCTGCGTGGGTACGCAGAGCAGAAGAGGTTCAGATGCGTACGAACAGAAAAAGTACGCGGCGCGACAGTGTTTTTGGGTGCGTGCCTACTGGTAAGTACGCGGCGCGATAGTGCAATTGGGTGCGTACTGTACGCAGCACAGTAGAAGAAGCAGTGCATGGTCACGCAGTGCAGCAGAAGGAGCTCTACGGGCATACGCAGAGAAGCAGAGGGTGAAGTGCGTAGCGACGTAGGCAAGTGAAAACAAAATTGCGTATCTGACTTAAGATCTTCTGTTGATTGAATTTTTCCGTTGATAAGGTGTTCTGGGTTCAGTTCTGTTATTTTGATCTGGTTACTGCAGCTGACTGTAATTTATATGTACTTGATGATCATTTGATGTATATGAATCCAGCTTGAAAATTTATGAAAAGTGATCCTTGTAAAGAAGTAGGGGGTTGTAGCTACCTTCCAGGAGAGACTGGAAAATGAGAGAGAGTTGTAACTCTCTACAGGTTGCAGCCTACGTACTGGTAAAGGACTGCACCAGTACAAGACCATTTTAAAAGGAGTTTCTAATTTGAAAGAAGATAGAGACATATTGCAGCAGGTGGTTTTCACCCACATTGGGTTTCCACCTTATATATGGTGTTCTTTGATGTGATTGTCTGTTTTTCTTGTTCATGCTCATTGTTTTATGGTACTGATATGCAAAAATAATTCAAAGTATAAATAAGGAAGAATTGTTAAAAGGACTAAATAATAATGATTCACCCCCCCTCTCAGTATTATTTTCAACAATTGGTATCAGAGCAGGTCCTTCTAAAGAAGCTTGATCGCTTGAAGGAAGATCTTTCATCATGAGCAAATACGAGAGGGAAGCATCTATCAGGCCACCGGTTTTTGATGGGACAAACTTCAATTATTGGAAGGTAAGAGTTACTGCCTATCTTCAATCTCTTGGTACAGAAGTTTGGAACATTGTAGAGACAGGTTATGCCTTTCCTTCAACTACTCCTACAGATGCAGACGAGAAAAAGAAATATGAAACAAATGCAAAAGCAGTCAGTACCCTATTAGGGTGTATATCTCAGACAGAATTCATGAAGGTAATGCACTATAAATCCGCAAAAGAGATATGGGACAAAATTGTCACAAGCTATGAAGGAGATGAACAGGTAAAGCGTGCAAAACTTCAAACTCTCAGGATTCAGTATGAGACTCTCAAGATGTATAATGATGAAAGTGTGGCTAACTATTTTCTTTGGGTAGATGAAATTGTTAATTGTATGAAAAATTTGGGTAAAGAAATAAAAGAGGTTACTGTGGTTGAAAAGGTTCTAAGATCATTGTCCCCCAAGTTTGAATCTAAAGTATCTGCAATAGAAGAAAAAGAAAATCTACGAATTCTTACTATGTCTCAACTTCATGGAATTCTAACTGCTTATGAAATGAGAAAGGGAGGTCCATCAAATAGAAGAGAAGCTGCTTTCAAGGCATCAGGCAAAGGAGATTATTATGAAGCAAGCCACGTCCCAGAAGA
>APFE030082388.1:17646-33906 GCA_000404065.3 Pinus taeda | reverse complement strand
ATAGAGACATATTGCAGCAGGTGGTTTTCACCCACATTGGGTTTCCACCTTATATTTGGTGTTCTTTGATGTGACTGTCTGTTTTTCTTGTTCATGCTCATTGTTTTATGGTATTGATATGCAAAAATAATTCAACGTATAAATAAGGAAGAATTGTTAAAAGGACTAAATAATACTGATTCACCCCCCCTCTCAGTATTATTTTCAACAGTTCATTATGTTTTTTTCTATAACATTGGTTACAAGCTCAATAAAGAAATATTTGGCAACCCCTCAATAAGTAAGTGATGTGATAAAACATCTTGAAAGGGATGTTTTTCTCATCTTATAGCTAGTACCACATATTTTCAAGGAGTTGATACTTAGGTAACGAACATAATTTTCATCTCTTTCAACTTTGATCATCGACTCTTGAAAATCGATCATTTTATATTGTAATATTTTGTTAACAAGAAATGTTCCTTTGACTATATAGCCATTATAGAAAAGACGACATTGAATGAGCAAGGGGTAGGCCTCTAGAATCTAATTGCTTAACTATTTTCCTTCAAATACATTTTTTGGGCATTGTTAAGTCAAATCTTCATATATAAATCTAGTTCCATCAATATGTATTAGAAACTCTGAATTCAAGTCATAAACCTCCTTTTTATTCTCACCAAACATGGTATATCCACAACACAAATAAAATTTACATCTAAGATATCACCTCCAAAGGGAATGGTTTTTGAAAGAAACAATGTGAACCAAGCTATGTACTTCTTCAAACTAGCAACAGTATGTATATGCATAAACAGGCATTGTGCCTAATGGATAGATTTGTTAAACAAAATGTATGTACTTTTTTCATATACTTCTACAAATGATTTAATGCAAACAATGTAACAGTTAACTAATGATGACATGGGATTTTTATTTTTTCCTTACCATCATTATTGATTAAGTGTTATAGGGAGAAGGTAGGTCTAAGTCTTAATGCAAGTGTGACAAGTGGTGTAGTTGGGTTCGCACGATAAGCCATAATGGCATCTCTAAACTAAGGGATCTTAGGATAGTGATGTGACTAATGGCTATAGGCCCACCAATATAACTCATTGATTATTTCTTTCCCATTTAGAGAGATCTTACTTATGCTACATAAGAAGAATTTTTTCTATGTTCGGTATAAAGAAACCTTAGTACCTTTATTTCTTCAAGTGCAAGTACCTACAATTTTCCAAAGGTGAGATCTAGTATGGAGGCGGAGTGGACATAAGATCTGAATAGTTCATGTCCTATGGATATAGAAAGGTGAAGGCATCAAAAGGGGTGAGGGGTATGGCTCTTTATAACACTAGCCAAGGTCAACAAAATAAGGAATGTTTTTTTCTATAAACAACAAATCACAGTAAATAAATGTGCTAGATCTCACAAATGCAACATATTTTTACCTTAGTTATCAAATATTAAGATAAGTAACCCAAGCATACAGTGGAATAAATCTAGTGTTATCTCACCTCAATTAGTGTCATCAATTCTAAACACTTCTCCCAACTTGACTCCATTGCCTTATTGTTAAATTAATATCTACACAATATCAAAATATTACAATTGACTCAAAAGTTCCATTTCAATTTAGGTATTATAAAACCTAAAATTAGTAGGTACTAGAATGTACAAATTAACTTTCTTCCTAGAGAAATCAAGTTCACAAAGCTTCCATTGTGTTTGATATAAAAGTTCTTTTTTGCTTAATATAAAATTGTAAATGATTTTAATGCTTGTAGTATTTTTGTTGAAGGTATTAACTAAATAGAAATTGAACATGTAAGAAATGGTCAACACCACAATATCACAACTACATTTATCTCTCATATTTCTACTCATGGTATCAACCGTGTACCATCTTCTAACTAGATAGTGACAAATAAAAACAAATAATACACCTTTGAATTATCATTGCTTATACCTTCTTCCATATGTGGCAGTATGTTCTTGCTAATCTGAAGAACTTTGTAAGTTCGAATTACTAGGTTGTACAATAGATGCCTTTAAAACACAGAAGAAATGTCAAATTAGTTCAAATATCTACACTCATATGACTACAAAAATAGTAAGTAGTGTAGTGCATTATGCAGAAGAAAAAAGGCATCAACTTGAAAGTAACTTACCTTGAATGCTAAATGTAATGTTACCATTTTGAGTTATTTGCTTCTGATAGTTGTTCCACTTCAACATATGAATTTATACTAGTTGTCCTACACATATTCATGAGACCAATGAGGCAAACTTGATTAAATTTGACTAAATATTAAATTTAATTGCATGGATAAATAGTAATTAAAAGGACTTGAGTGCATGAATACTTGAATGAGATCCTCTCAGTTTCAATAATAAATGATTGGAGTAGTTTAATCTTGGAGAAAATATCCCTCTACTCAATGAAGCAGTAGTGAAGTCAACATTGACTTTGTTATTGCTATGTTGGATCAAAGGTTTTTTGCTCGAAGATTATCTAAATCGTAATTTATCATCTCTTGAACAGGGCCAACCAAGTGAAGGTGGAATCTCTCATGGCCCCTCCCCCCCTAACATCACTCTCAATTCATCAATACCCAATCTATCTACTATATAGGAAATAGTTGAAAGCAAGATATTAAGATACATAAAAAAAAAAAAAAATAACAAAAAACAAATAGAAAACATTCATTCATTTGTTCATAGATCTACAAAATATTTCATCTCAAGAAATTTATCATAAAAAATATGTTTACATAATATGAACAAAGTCATTTACATAAAGAAACATATATCAATTATTCATTAACATATAACATTCACTCATCCATTCATTATCATAGACACAAAATACTTCATCTCAATAGATTTTATCATCAAAAATATGTTTTCATAATATGGTACGTGATGTTTCTAATTATATAACTAGTACAATCATTTCTTTTTCTTTTTCTTTATTTTTGATGGCTTTCTCATGTACTCATGACATCATCGAGGCTACCGCAAGAAAGGTGGATCATCAGTCGTAATAAGCAAAAAAATTAAATTACTATTTTTGTTATTATATTACAAGTATTTCATTAATAAAAGGAGCATTAGAGTTTTCTTTACCTCATTCACTAGTAGACATTGTTGGAATGGTTGCCTTGTGCTCCTCTTCTAGTATAGGATCTTCAAGTATGATAATCGTTTCCATTGAAAGTTGGCTTGTAGTGTCTATACGTTATGGTGTGATCTCTGCCAAAAAATCCTATATATGAAAAAAAATGTTTTTTCGATTAGATAATGAAAAATCTAAAAAATAAACATTTATAATTGAAGTTATGACAAAAAAAATCACTTTAAAATATGGTTATTACTTAATATCTATGAAGATGTTGGGTGAACATGTTGATCATATCTTTAATCTAAAGACTTTTTTTTCTAATGCAAATCAAACAAACAAGTTCTTCTTTTGTTCTAACCACAAGCTTATTGATTGTTACGATTGGGTCAGGAGAAATGAATAACTCATCATCATCAAACCAATTAGGATAATTGTCATCATGTCCCCCAAACTACATATTTCAACAAAAGAAAAGTTTTTTTTCAATTATATAAACAAATAATCAATCTTACTTCAATTTATTTTAATTATCTAAACAAATAATCTCCTACCTTTTTTTCAAACCTTACTAGTATTTCTGAAATATATCTTTAGTGAAAGAAAACATTTTATTTTCCTTCCATAAACATTCCTAGAAGTGATTCTTGGACTCAAAAACACCCAGTCAAATTAAGTGGGGAATGTTAGATACATAATACTTTGGCTTTGTTTTTGTTGTACATAATTTGGAGGTACATGAAATTAATAGACTTAAGAAAGAACAATAGTCCCTCATGGAATGTGAAGAAAGTAGTCACTTCCTTTTGTACTTATACATGATTTGAGTTAATGAATATCACAAAAATGTGGAGTTATTCCTCTTCCCATCCTGATTTTCTCAGAATCCATAGCACATACATTTATATATTCCTTTATGGTTGTAAGGCCTAATTGTCTCATCACTTTCAAAGCAATGACATCAGTTGTTTCTCCTAAATATAGAATATAGTTATTTCTTCTCCTAGCTTGACTTCATTTTCTTCTTGTTAAATTAATATCTAAACAAGATCAGAAGATTGCAATTCACTTAAAAGTTCCATTTCAATTCAAGTATTGTAAAACCTAGAATTAGTAGGTACTGGAATGCAAAACTTAAATTTCTTCCTAGGGAAAGCAAGTTCACAAAGCTTCCAATTTAATGTATACAAAATTTCTTTGATGCATAATATACAACTATAAATGATTTTAATGCTTGCAGTATTTCTGTTTTGGTAGTTATTTCTTGATAAGAACACAAACAAGGTCATTCTAATTTTTTCCAATGGAAATATCAAAGCTTTTTATTAAGATAGTAAAAAGTTACATGTGCACATGCCATGAGGCATTCATTCTGACAGTCACAAAAGTGGTACTCAAAAAATTGGGCTCTAAATAAACAAGTACAGTCATTTATTATTCGCTCTTTCTATTTTTTACGTATTTCTCAATGGCATCTTGATCTTGCCTTTTAGTTTTTATAGGCTCTGTATGCCTTGCTTTAGACCTGTTCATATGTCTATGTTGCTCCAAGGGGGGTAGAGTATTAACTACAATAATAAAGAAATGGTGAATTCATATACATGTTTTATTAATAAAATAATAGTTGATTTTTCTTTACCATCTTTAGTAGTGGAGGGATGCTGAATAATTTTAGACGTGACCATATGTTCCTCCTCTTCTATGGGCTCATCTTGTACATGCTATAGAGTAGAAACAAGAAAGTTTATAATTAATACACCATTTGCATTTAAATATTTTTAATTGTAATCCATATTACAATTTCTTTATAACACATTAAATATATCTAGTACCGAGTTGAACATTAGTTTCAAGAGTCATTCCACCATCATTAAGCGCATGTGTTGTATCGACATTGTGTGCCTAGTTTTTACAATCAAGCACATTAATTTATGACCAAAAAAATTAACCAATAGATTATACAAGTATAATTTATAGATGCTCTTCGTTAATTTTATTTATCTGAGTGTTAGGTTGGGTGTCGGAAGACTGTGAAGATACCAAGCTTGTCCTACATTCAACCATGGCTTGATAGTCATGCTTGAAAGCAAGATTGAGGTCTTCCTCCATGTGAGCCTCTTTGAATTGTGACCCCTACAATTTTTCATGAGAACGTGAATTTTTCTTCTTCTATGATATTAAATTAAAATTGTTAAGAATTTATAACTTGGATACAAAATTTTTTAATAATTACAATTTTTGCAGCCAATTTTGAGTAACCACTTATGCCAAGATGATGTTTCCCATGTTGAGATATTCTAGCCTTCATGGATTTGTATGTATCTGGGAGCCTATATTGAAAATATTGAAAAACTTAATTACATGTTGCAATGATGATAAAGCAACCATAATTACATTATTAAAACTGCCTCATACCTTCCTAGTTCATGTGGTGTCTTCCCTTCATTTTGAAGTGCCTTCTCATTTGCACTCCCTCTCTGGAATCATTGGAGGGTGCTCTATGACCCGATTCTTTCCAAATGACACCTATACTGGTCCTGCATATGTTTTAAATGTAATCCTTCATTCAAGGTTACTCCAGTATTGTTGAAGGTACCCTCACCGAACATGTCAACCATCCTATTCATAATTTCATCCTTCAACTTGGAACTTTGGGATTTCCAGTTTGTGCAAATAGTGGGCCCTAATATTTCCAAGGTTAGTTCATATAAATGCCTATAGAATAGATTGTTTCCTGCAAAATGATATTATCATTAGCTTAAAATAATCACAGACTAAACGTTAATTTCAATTAGATTATAATTAATATTTAAAACACTTCTTAAATATCTAGAAGTTTCTCTAATTTCATGGGGACGTGGTTATCATCTAGCAAAAATCAAATCGATAGTGTTCCCATGCTAGTAACATGGGAAGATCCATGAAATCTCACTTCAGTTTGTGTGATGGGATCATGCTCTGCATCCACAACATCATGTGAAGATCACGGTGTATGTTGTTCAGGGGGTGCAAATCATGGCATGTTTGGTTCAGTGGGTGTACCAATCTCAGTGATATGTGGGTCACTCACAGGTGGAGCATTAGTGCTACTACCAATGTCATCCCCCATAGTCATAGTATGAGTATCATACTCACTCAAAAACTCTTGTAAAATAAAGAGTTTTTTTATAAAGGATGAGATAATTAAAACCATAAATAAATAAATGGGATAACTAAATGAGTTTCTCACCCCATAGTGACAATTTTGGCCCATCAAGGTTTTGATTTGGCCTCTTATCTCTTTTGTATATGACTCAATCAGAATTAAAGAACTATGTTTCTTGTTTGACTTCATTTGAAGCTTCTTTATTGTTTGGATTGGATCAGTGGATAAAAACATTACTTCTTCACTAAGCACTTCCTCAAGAGCATATGTTGATTACTTTGAGACTGGTTCCTTCCCCTTGTCACCCTGTTTATCAAATAAATGTAATTTTTAATTTTATTCCACCATCCTGAGCCATAAACATTCAAAGATTTGAATTTGATGAAACATTTTATATCAATAAAAATTTCCATTTTTTACATAAGAGGGAAATTTTAGCCAATTAAATACTTGCTCGTAAATATTATGATATCTTGAAAGTTCATTATGCCACATAAAAAATAAGTCAAGCAATTCATCCACAATTATTCATCATTGTAATAATAAGAAAACCACATTTCCAAATTTATATAGAAACTCCACATTATATCTTGGGCACTTTTATCAAAGAAAGAAAGAAAAAAATTATATGGAAGTCTAAGGTTACCTCAGGTTCAAAATTGCAGTAAGTGCTATAAGTTGCCTTGGAAAGGACGAAAGACTAGAACATCCCTAAAGAGCATGCAACAACTTGATTTAGGATGGCATCATGAATAGAAGCATATGATAGTAGCATGTTTAAAAGTCTACTTGGTTTAATTGCTTGAAATCATCTAGACTTTTAAGAATAAAAAGCTTGGGGACCATTTTGCATAAATATTCATCCATATGTTATCTAACATTATCTTAGAGGAAGTCTTTTTGCTAATATAAATCATTGTGATTATGTAAGAATCATCATCTTGGAAGGCTCTTGGAAGAGGCGTTATGATAGGATCAATATATATTCCATATTGTATAGAAACAATACTTTGAAAAGGATGAAGGAATGCATTTGGTCAGGTTGCAAGCACGTTGTAGGATACAAATAATTAGGTGATTGTGTGAAATATTAAGAATGCATGTTTAAAGTGACCTTTGGAATATAGGATTCATATAATCATGTAAGGAAGGTTGGTCATATGCATATTGAATCTTTCATTTAGTTATATGATGCCTAAAAGGATGAATTTGACTTACTCTAGAATGAATAAAATTCTTAGACTTTCTCTCTAGAATAAATTTCGTGGTTATATTATTTTACATACAATTACAGTTATGGTTACCTGTTGTGAGGTCAGTTCCCTTTGACCATGATGTATTAGAATGTTTCCTTAAGTTACAATATGTGTGACAATATATTGTAGTAAATTACAATCATAACATATAATAGGCATTGCTTACAAGTTGGGTAAAATAGAATATATATTGCCCCCATTTTAGCAACATTTATATATATTCGATTCAAATTGAAATGAGTGAGACAATCTTCCCATGCATCTATTGATTTTATGGCACATACAAATACACAGTTTCCTTTAGACCCCTTCAATATGCAATTGGGTTTCTTATTTGTGGTCATAGGTTGTGTACTATTTATAAACTCTGCACTATTCCCTCCTTCTTTTGGCCTTCCATCAATATACATAGCTGTGCCTTTATTTTGATCATTGTCTTTTAGTTGTATATAATTTGCAGCCACGCCATATCTTCACATACTTTTGGTATATTGGACTATCTGTATCCAATCATGATAGATGTAACAGGGTCTAACATACTCCATCAATTCAGTTAATCTATCATAACATACCTTTACACATTTCATGGAAAATATCCCGAAACCATGTAATGATGATGGTGAAATGCGGTATATCCTTTCATTAACAGAAAATAAATGTTTATTTTAGGAATATCCTTGGGTACCCATTGTTTCACTAGATTTTTGTACCTCAAGATCACCTCCATGTCATCTATGCTCACATTATCATAATAACATGATCCCCCTTTAGTGAGAAAAATTCCCATGCGTCTATGGAATTTTCTTCTAATCTTTTCACCTCTAGTTGATCTTCACCTGCTAAACGATGTAACAGATGTTTGGTCAATTTATTTCATCCTACCTGAAATTTTGTCACTCAAAGAAGATAGATCTGACATATACTTGTTTGGTTGAAAGCCTTATAACACTCCATCAAATGAGAGAAACTATTAGCGAGTGTAATAAGGGATGTTGAGAAACATCTTGAAAAAACCACAAGAACATTATCAAGATGTTCTAATGATTTACAAGGAATATCCAATGAGTTACAATTGAGTTATAATGAAGTTCCAAGTGATTTATGATTGAGTTACAAGGAAATGTCTGCAATGAGTGCAAAAGGTATGGTAGAAAATGTCCCGAAATATGTCTGAGTCAATCTAAGAATTGTCTGAAATGTTCACCAAAAACATCTACCACAAAATCCATGAATTTACAGCAGTTATATATAAAAAGACACTTCTAAATCCCCAAAAATATATGAAAATGGGGGATTTTAAACTTGCAAAAATATCCTTGAGAGATGCATCTGCACCCTCAATTTTCTCAAGTAGTAAGGGTGTGTAAAAAAAGACCTCATTTCTGGTTGTCAAATCCCCAAATGGGAATTTGATTCTTGTCTCTAATACCAAGCTAATGTGCGAGGAAATCATCAACAGAATATTGGCTCTAATACCAAGCTAATATGTGAAGGGATCATCAGCAAAGAACAAGATAGTAGGGTAAATCACTAAAGGAAAAACATAAAAAATTTGTTCATTTTTAGTTTTTACTTACATGGGAGATGAGATGGTCCATTACGAGTGGTTGGATTTATTATTTAACTAACAAAAGTGTTAGCACATACAACTACTCTTTCTAATTATCCTTTTCCATGTTGATAGTAAGATTAGGGTCCTAAAATAACATCATTCAGTTGGTTTAAGTTAGCACTGCCTTTTAATTTGGCAACGCTCATTTTAATGATATAAGAAGTTGGCACTGCCTTTTAATTTGGAAGCACTCATTTTAATGATATAAGAATAAGGTGATGTCAAATAAAAAGGCAACGAATAGTACCCCTAATGAAAACAGAAGCACTACCAAATCAGCAGACACCTCACGATGTATATCGTTTCAATAGGTTGCACTACCAAAATAAAAGGCATGTGTTTTAATGATTTTAACCAGTCAAATGGACTACCAGCAAGGAACAATGAAGATCGGAGTTAAGTGGAGCATGATGAATGTGTGAGGCAACATAAAAATCAGCATAATTTTGTGTTTTAACCTATCACCTAAGGGTTTGATGTTTTTACAGCCAAGGAGGAGAGGTGGAGAATCATTACTGCTACATGCGGGAACCCATACGAAGGTCTAAGGAGAATAGAAGGGTCTAGTGAAAAAGGGAGAAGCCCTAGAAATAGTGAGGAAGAAGTTTTCTAAATCTTTGTAGGTTGTCGATCACCTTCAATGGCGTTATGGGTTCCATGACTATGACAATATTTAACCAAGAATGGGCCTCAAAGTCTAACCAAGGTTAGGGGAGGACACTAAGGGCATTATGCCCTAAGTGGTGCTTCTTAGGTTCAATCGCCATTAAAAACACATCCAATCCATAAAACATTCTCTCACTTTGGTAACTTTTAATTATGAGTGGTTTACTAGGGGACATTATGATATTATCGATAACACTAATGGGCCTTTTAGCCTTAGCAATGATCAATCAAGGATAACAAAGACCTTGGGAATTTAATAAAGCTTCCTAGTTGAAGAATTTTGAAAGATGGATTAAAACACCACATAGGACCTTTATATGGGATTCTTGGACTCTAAATGAAATATTGCCACCATTTATTGGTTTCAAGAAATATTAATGGGTTTTGAGGCTTAGATCATTGTTGAAAAGGAAAACAAGGGCCTTATGGAATTAAATTAACCTTCTAGGCCATAAGTACTATGACAAGGCCTACAACCATGTCACATCATCTCCTCTATATGGTTTTTTCACCTCCAAGTGATAATCCAATGGTCATTTGATGATTTTGCACAAAGAGGATGGGTTGAGGGGCCTTAACTATGTTTTGGAGAGGAAAAATTCCCATATAGGAAGCTTTTAGTGCTAAATACTTATTTTTTGAAACATGTCAAGGAGAGGAGTTTTACATGTTTTTTATTTATCTAATAATAATGCATACATGTTATCAATGTATGTGCCTTCCTATGAATTCAAAGAATTATCCAGGATTGTCTCTTTTCCTTAACATGATGGTTGAGTTGGCTACATAAACAAAACTACAATATTTTTTTTATCCACCTAATATTATCTTTGTTTTTTACGAGATTCCTAGTATGTTCCACATTTTAATCATTAATGCAAATACACACTTATAAATCTTTATATTTGGATTTCGTATACAAGAGCTAACTAACACCTACATAGGAAGAGAAAGCAATTGATTATGATGGGAATTTCTCAAGCCTCAAGGATTATTAAAATTGGTAATAGATATTTGATTATAATAATCATGCTAGACACAGTTGAGTTAAGAACCTTATTAAATAAGGTAAACGCATGAGATGTGTTCCATTATTGTAGAGAATTGGGCCCTCTTCGCCACTTGGAGCCACAACGCAACTCTGAAATTAGTAAAGGATAGATGGACCAGCTGTAAATTAGTTAGTAGGGTATATCAAATGTGTGATCCCATATCTTCTAACCTAGAGAATTATTTTGGTGGTAGGAAGTGTTTGGAAAACCAAAGGTTTAGAGACAAAAAATTAATGGATCCAAAGCACATAGTTCTGGTGAAAGCATTAGCTTTCAATGCAACAGGACTCCAAAATTTGGGAAAGAAGGGAATGTAGTCATAATATATAGACTATAGGGAAGTGTAGGGATGCATTATGAAGGAAATTTAAATTTTAGGTGCATTGAGCTAGAAAATTCGGAGAATTCAAGTGGAAATGGAATGCAATGAGGGGGAAGTTGGTGAGGATCTTGGCACCATTATGGCTAGAATTGCATGAATCGTGGAATTCATGACCATCTTGATATCAAGTATTGATGAGATGTAATTGGTTGGGACACGCGCCTCTAAGGAATTGTTGTCATGACAGTTGGAGTTGTTGGAGCTTAAAATGGAGTGTTTGTAGTTATTTGTTGATATGTTGGAGTTTAGAGTTGATAATATCAGAAGAAGAGGGGAATAAGGTGGAATGGAAACAAATCAAGATTCCATCGATGATATGGAGGACACAGTGAATGGGGAGCTCATGGAGAATAATGACGACAGCGTGAACAAGGTCGGCAAGAGTCAAGAGAATCCTATAGTGAGCTTTGAGGAAGATCAGGTAGTTATAACAAGGGAGGAGTCATAATGATTATCTCTAATTTTCGTATGGACATATGTACTGCTGATATGTAGCTTATAATGGCATTTTTGGGAGGGAATATGGGATAAGTGTTTTCATAATAGTAGTAAATATTAAATTAGAAATATATTATGTAGATGGGCGGGGATTTTTGACAAATGGAGATTTTGTTGCATAAGATGTAAAAGTTTTTGGCCTTCAAACCAAATATTTATAATGGCAATCATATCAATCCCTTTTAAAACAAATGTGACAAATTCTTGATAAATTCCTTACATGGATAAAGGGGTGTGTAGAAATCCTTGACGCTAAGCATAAGTTTCTCTTCTTGCTCATAAGTGAAGCTAACAAACTCCAAGAGATTGTTCTGGGACCATTTGTACTATGATCCTTGGTTATTGAGATTATCTACACATTTATTTATAATACTTAACCTCTTCCATTAGCTTAAGACTGTCTCTTCATAAAATTGTGTCAAGTTGCGGGGTCTAATCCATTGGAGCCCTAGCCATGAGTCTTTAAAGGATTTTGTACAACCTTATTTGACTTAGTCACAACCCCAAATAGGCATCTCTGCCTTGGTCGCGGGCCCAAATAGGCTTCTATTCCTTGGTCGCGGATGTACTAAGGGGTTTTCTATTGTTGCAGGTGATTTAAGAGCCAATTATATGGTTTTTGCAGGCCTCCATCCATCACCACTAAGATTTCTTACTCTGGTCTTGGACATGATCACTTGAATCATGCCTCTAACCTTAGCCATACACCTTAAGGGCTCACAAACTTGTTCCATTTTATTCTCATACAAATCCACTTTTTTTGCAGGCCCAATAAAAATTATTGCAAGTGTTTATCATTGTTTTAACTTGGAAACTTGTCATTACTTTATTGAAAGGCTTTGTATTTGGTTAATAGTCTAATTGTGGTTGATTGCAGGCTATTGTTTCCTAGTGGAGGGATTACATTTCTTGTTTGCAGATAAAATATTGTCATTTGAGCACTTAACTAGGAATACCATCCATTGGAGTGAGGTTTCAAGGCCTTGTGTCCTTGATTCTTCTCTAGCTATCACTTATTGTGAACTATCATAATGTATCAGTTCTAAAGTGTTGCATACATAGGCTAATCACATTGAAAGTTGATAATCATAGGCCTAAAAACAATAAAAGTGTCACACATAAATCATAAAAGGTTAAATTTTCCATAATCTAAACCTAAGGAGGAATATATGCAATGGGAGACTTTAGGAGGAATATAATTACCATGCTTACTTAATTCTCCCTCATAAAATTTTATTAGTTTTCTCTGTAGGAGGGGTATTTTCTCATGGAAAAAGGAAGGACTTCACTTGTGAATGTGGCAGAAAAGGAAATAGCTTAGAAATTTAGATGAATCTCCTTCAAAATATTGATTAATGTATTTCAATGACTTCTTTATTGATTTCAAATACCCTTCAAAGGGATATGTTCAAGCTGAATTACAATCAGGGGAGAAGGAAATACACAATTTGTTTTAAATTTAAAATAAATAAATAAAAAAACAAATAAATAAATAAATAATTAAAAAAAATTGATGGCCACCAAGGAGACTCAACATTATTCTTCAAATAAATCTTATGCCCCCCTCAAAAAATGAAATATGAGCTCTAAAAATTCACGGTCTTGTAGAGAAAATAGGCTCAAAAATTTTAATTAAGTTTTTATAATTAACATGTAAAAATTTAAGCCCTAGAAACATAAAGATTTCAATAATTCTCCAAGCATGAAAGGCTTCAAATTTGAGAGTGAAAGATAGCTTTCTTCATCCCTTGGCTAAGAGACATTTTCTTCCACAAAGTTCTGTGGTTATTTTGAGAAGATGTGATCTTAGAGTTGACGCCCCAATTTTTTGTTGCTTGGGAAAAAGGTCAACTGAGCAATTGACCTCTGATTAAACTCTACAAAGGAATTCATTCAAGATGCCTTACACTATGGGGAGAAGGAAAGACATTATTTGTTTTAACTTAAAGAAAAAATGGAGATGGCCACCAAGGTGACTTGGTCTTGACCTTCAAACAAATCTTACGACCCCCTCTGAAAATGAAATATGACCTCTGAAAATTCATGGCCTTGCAGAGAAGATAGGCTCAAAAATTTTAATTAAATTTTTTTAATTAACCTGTAAAAAAATTAAGCCCTAGAATCTTAAAGATTTTCATAATTATCCAAGAAAGAAAGGTTTAAGATATGAGAGTGAAAGATGAATTTCTTGAGCCCTTGTCTAAGAGAAATTTGTGTCCACAAAGGTTTTAACCAATGTGATGCCACAAAACAAGAATAACCAAATTAGTTGCTTACCTGCATATTTGTTGCCCCTCTATTCCACCAGTTTCCCACACCTACCACCACTTCCCATACCTGCCACCACCTTCCCACACCTACCACCACTTCCCCTACCTACCACCACCTTCCCACACCTACCACCACCTACTCGAATTCCCTCGTGTCTCGCAGGTCACTGGCTGCTTGAATGCCCCTTCTCTTCTATGCTCAAAGCTTTAAGCTCATTTTCGATTAATCCTCGTAATAAAAAATTACTCCACAGCATCCATTCCATATATTATATATATAATTATCATATATATATATATATATAATATATTATATATATATATATATATATATTTATATATCTATATTAATATATTATATTATATATATTGTATATATGTAATGTATGTTGGATACCATTGGGGCAATGTTTTGAGTAATATTCTTGTCACATATTTCTTTCAATTTTGGAGCATTTTTGATTCCTTTTAGCACATTCTATTTATTTGTCATGTGCAAATGGTGATCTCCTTGCTTCTACTTATAAATTTTTTTTTGAACCTATTGGCTTCTACCAACATGCTTACAATGTGGTCCACACTAGGCCATATAGAATTTTGGGTATATAAAACCTACCTTACTTTAAATGAATGTAACTTTGGTTAAATTAATATATAAAGAGGGATTGTGATTGACTATGTCTAGCAATTCCTCATCTAATGATCAAGGTTGATTTGATCAACATATCCTTTGCCTATAAGTAAGGATTATGCATTAATGAAATACATTCATGTATTCATTCATCATCATTATTCTAGAAGTGAAGATGTTGTGTTGCACTTTCTTGTCTTTCTTATAGAATTCACGATAAGAAGAATGATGATATAGTTCCATTTTTTATGATTTTTATCCCTTCTTTTTCAAATCATTTATAAATTTTCCTCTATGGCATAATAACACGTGCAAATGTTAATGACGATGATGATGATGACCTCGATGTGGAGTATGACAACATTGATTTGAACTTAGGTTTGTCATTTATGAACTCTACAAATTAGTCATTTGAACTTAGGTTTGTATTTGGCCGCATTCACAGGTCACTCTATGTGGGTTCAAAGCATAATTTCCACTAATTAGTAAATTAAAAGCCTTGGAAAATATAAGACGAACCAAAGTTAAAATTGAGATGATGATATAAGCCTCAATGATCTTCTCTTCATTTCAAGAATAATATATTCTCTATTGAACAAGGCCAACCACATGAAGGTGGAAGCTCATAATTACCCTCCCCCTCCCCCCACATCATTCACAATTCCTTGATACCCAATCGATCTACTATAAGATAATAGAAAGAAACACAATAACAATCAAACATAAAAACTAGGCAAATAAAAATTTAAGATGAATGGAAGAGAACAAACCAATTGAAAACATATAAATACATACCTCATTCATTTCAACATTTTAATACCATTGATATTCTTCCTCATACAAATCATCATCTACGTCATCTAATTCATAATTCATGTTCAAATAATTTTCCATATCATCATCATCATCATCGTTTATAGCATCATTTAGAAAAAGTTCTTCTACATTTGGTTCGAATTCTTCAAGTTCTTCATCTGACACAACGTCAAATATATCACCTACTTCATCCAAATTAACATTTCATTTATTAACATATCCTTGAACTTCTTCGACATCTTCATATGACGCATGAACCCCCTGCTCTTCTACATCATCTTCTTCTTCAATTCCATCTAGTTCTTTTGCTACATTATACTTTACCAACCTTCCTCTTGGATCATATCTAACAACATATGACCAACTCACTTTACCTAGAACCTATACATGAAATGCATGTTCTCATTTGTTTATAAGAGCATAGGGCTCTGATCCTGCCTCAACATTTTTTGTATCAACCATGGCAAATCTGTTAGCATGCTCAATAATATTTCTATGAAGGTCATGTTTATAGATTCATAGCCTAAATCATTTGACATCAAACACAACTATTTTGAAGGATTCAAAGTCGCACACAAGTATATCATGAAGATATCCATTGTATTGACTATCAAAGACTTTTGGATGTTTGTCACCTCTAGAGGCAACAATGATAACCCGAAATATTGCAGTTATCCCACTATCAGAACTTTTCATCTTTTCATCCAACCTTTTGATGTGAATTTACGTCCATCGCACCACATTTTGTTGTGGTGTTTAAACTAAAATATATCAAACACATAAAAAATGCATTGTCAATTGAAAAGCATATTTATAATATGAAAATTTGCAA